>OY829913.1:247855986-248114540 GCA_963691935.1 Nephrotoma guestfalica | reverse complement strand
AATAATTTATTACACCAGACCGCCACCAGATATTGAGTCAAATGTTACTCCTTGGATATCGTGGTGGGTAATTCAACTTTATCCAGTTGTGTAATAAATTATTTTTGTGTCAGGATACGCGGAATTGGCTCCCAATTGTAGAGGCTTCAAATAGGTAATTTAAGGGCCACCAGATATTGAGTCAAATGTTACTCCTTGGACATTGTGGTGGGTAGATGAACCTTATCCAGTTGTGTAATAAATTATTTTTGTGTCACGATACGCGGAATAGGCTCCCAATGGTAGAGGCCTCGAATAGGTAATTTAAGGGTCGATTTTACCACCTTTAATAATTTATTACACCAGATCGCCACCAGATATTGAGTCAAATGTTACTCCTTGGACATCGTAGTGGGCAAGTCAACCTTATCCAGTTGTGTAATTCATTATTTTTGTGTCACGATACGCGGAATTCGCTCCCAACGGTAGAGGCCTTAAATAGGTAATTTAAGGGTCGATTTTCCCACATTTAATAATTTATTACACCAGACCGCCTCCAGATATGGGGTCTAACGTTACTCTGCGGTCATTGTAAAGGGAAAATCAACCTTATACAAGTATGTAATAATTTATTTTTGAGTCAGGTTACACGTAATTTGCTCCGAACGGTAAAGGTTTGAAATTTTTAAGGTTGACTTGCCCACTACGATGTCCAAGGAGTAACATTTGACTCCATTTCTGGTGGCGGTCTGGTGTAATAAATTATTAATGGTAGTAAAATCGACCCTTAAATTACCTATTCGAGGCCTCTACCGTTGGGAGCCAATTCCGCGTATCGTAACACAAAAATAATTTATTACACATATGGATAGGGCTTAACTACTCTCGACAAGACTTCTTGCAATATTTTTCCTAAAATCTTGTGGCAGTCCGGTGTAAAAAAATTTATTAGATTTGGTTAAATTGACGTTTTTGAAATATATAATCGTTTTGGAGTGAAATTTACCCTTCGGATAGTTATAGGGGTGGTCTAAAACTAATTTATTCAATGTAATTAATTTGTAATAAATTCTGGTTCAAGAATCATCCCGATATCATAGCTACATCAAAAGTTACAATTTTGGCGGTGCAGGTTTAATTGCAAGCTAAACCGACCACTCGTTCCTCGAAAACGGTAACTGTAATAAAATCGGGATTTGTTGTAATAAATTGTAATAAATGTGTAACAAATTATAGTACAGGTTTCATTGGGGCGGGCTAATTTGGTCGGTGCAGGTTAAGAGCACTATGGGTTTGTTTTATTCTTAGAATCAGTTTGGTCGAATTACGACCACAGGCAACACTAGTACCCTTAATTGCACAAAAATCAAAAACAAAGATACCGTAATATAATCTGGATTTAATGACATTCAAAATCGAGTTCCATGAAATTTTGAATGAGTAAGTAAATGGTATTACCAGTTAGACAGGATAAAGGAAATCAGAAACTTCTGACAATGACATTGAAGAAGTCAAAATTAAAATCAAAACAAAACAAAGAAATATCAATCAATTGTGTAAATGAAATGGAAGTAATTGAAAATTTAAGAAAAATAGAAAATTGATATTTGCTTAATTCTATTGCAACAAACCGGAGCTGCCAAGATCCCATTAATAATCATCGATGGCTGCTGTATCACCAACAACATCATAATTTGCTGTATTTTGTGGATGATTCCGAAATGTACTAATACGTACTAATCGAGCTAATTTAGAAAACATTTGAATCAAGGCCTTTTCTGAGTAAGAGTATGCCTTGTTTGTACCATAAATATTTGAAGTTAAATTTTTGGTTAATTTTTTTTACTTCGGAATATAATCTGGTTTGAAGTGGCGACAGATTTTCCATAATGTATTAAGAATATTAAGAGCTTTATGTTGTGGTTAACAACACTCGACTTTAATACTCGACTCCGAGGTCAGATGTATTAATATAGTCCTTATTTGATGTTTTTAGTCGATATTAAATGTTTGTTTTAATTATTAACAATTATATTAATTTTAATATTTGTGTTTACAAAAAATGCTGATTAAATGTCTTTATCAGCCGGTTTAACATTAAGCACGCGAAGTATGCATTTCACCATTTCATATTTCATGTCAACATTTGACGGGAGTCCAGTAACAACTAGATCATTCCGTATTGCTATTTGGTGCTCTTTATCCAACAGTGCTTCAAGTTTATTCACCCTTGATTTGAATCAATAATTGTTTATTTTCCAGTTGATTTGCATTTTGACGTAACGCTTTGTTCTCATCAATTATTTGATTCATTTTCTGTACAAAAGTGTCAAATGAGTCTGCTACAAATTTCTGAGAATTTGCAACATTTTTGATTCTCGAGTGTAAGTCGGCTAACACATTTAAAATTTCCGGAAAGCTTGATGATTGATCTTCAATTTCAGCTTCCTCAATTATGGATCTACGTTTTGTGGTCTTACAATAGCTGCAAATCCAAGCAGCTGTTTTGTTACGAATATGTTTAAGTAACTTAAAATTGTTTAATGAGCTTTTTATTTTAAATTAAAGTTAACAGTAATTAGCTCAATTTTAAAAACTAACTTTATTATTTCTTTAGCTTTCGGAACCTTTTAGGTTCCATTCTCAAAAGAATAATAAAACAATTTTACAAAAAAATATTTTCTATACACAATAAAAACGAAATCAAGGCTATCTAAAATGTAGCTATTTTTCTGTAGATATCGTTAGCTACTAGAAAAATATATTTTTTATTTTAGCTAGGCAACAAATTTCTTATCTACAGAAAAAACACTTTACAAAATAAAATTTGACTTTAAAAAACTTAAAATGAAAATAAGTGTTACCATGTTAACTAATATTGGAAATGTGTAAAAGCAAAAAATCAAATTATAAAAATAGATCGTATGAATTGCCAATATAAGCGTAATCGGTAATTTTGTTAATAGAATTTGAACAAGATTTTATATGTAGCATTTCCAAAATAGATCTTTTCCTGAAATTTGGTTGTTTTTCTAAAATGTTAACATCTTCCAAAATAATGTTATGGTTGGTATTTTTAATATGTTCCGAAAGTGCATTTATTTGATTCGAACTTCCCGTGGCACCACGTATATGTTGAAAAAATCGTGTAAAATGTTTAAGTAGATCATCTGGTATATCAGCACATGCAATATGGAAGAATCCATTGCATAATCCATCACAAGAAATAGCCGGATTGTTTCGATTACCGGCAATAGCAGCATCACATATTTTACACTTTTTTGGGGCCATCCCAAAATATCACAGTCTTATAATTTTGGCGCCAACACACTTTCATTATAGTTTTTATAGTTTGGAGATATTTTTAATATAACAAAATATTGTTTCTAATTATTGTTAATTTTTATTTATTATTTTTATTATATTCATTAGGACGTAATGATGATAATCAGTCAAATAAGACAAACGATGACATGCAATATTTACAACAAGTCATAAAGGACTACACACAGAAGTTTTCAACATATACCAAAACATCGTTAATGAGAAGAAGATCATCGAAGATTGATTATTTTCATCATAAAAATTAATTGATAATATCGTTGTGAAGAACAAACATTATGCATTTATTATAAAAAAATAATAATAATAGTTTTTGTATTTTGAAAATTTAGCAATAATCTCACTATTTGGTAACCGATTTTTGATATCTTTGATGTTTTGGAAAGGAAATTATCTTCTCTATTCACCACAATTTTCATTTAGGCTGAGCAAGTTTTTGAGAAAATTTTCACATAATTTTTCGGGTTGCGAAAAGTGAAAAGTTGGAATAAATATCGTTTTTATCGAACTTCGTGCTCAAGTTGCGACCTCTTTTCTTTCCGTTTAAGTTTTTGGTCTAACCTCGCATTTCTAGGAGGTGTTTCCCGTTAGATAATGGAACTTTCGAAAATAAATTCACCCTAAATTGTATACATATGCTTAAAGATGATGCAGTTTTTCTCGAAATTTTTCGGGGCAGACCGAAAATATTAAAGATTAGGCAAAGTCATCATTTTTTGTTTGTCCAGTTTCATATCGGTTAAGGTTAGGTTAACATTAAACGTAGTTCAAGCATAATGATTTTCTTTAGTTTACCGAATGGTAAAAAACTAAATTGCAGCAAGTAAAAACTTAAAACAATGAAAAAATTTAATGCAAATATTAATTCATTCACCCTGGCTATATGCAACCGTTCTAACTACTTTATTCTACTTAAATAGTTAGACATAACATTGTAATAACAAAACTAAACTGTAATTGCATCTAGGATACACTCACAGGTATAAAGTATAAAAAACGGTATGCTTAATATGATAGCTACTAATTATCATTTTTATTATACACAAATATGTATATGCAACATAAGAATAAAAAAACTGAATTTAAAATTAAATTTTAAATAGCAGAAACAAAACATAAATTTATTTCTATTTAAATTAAAATAAAATAAAGAAACTCAAGAAAATGTCTAAAAAAACAAAAAAAAAACACTTACCCAGTAAAATAAGCATAAAAAAACATGAATTACTAATGTACCTGCATTGAAGTAATATACCTTTGTAATTTTTATATTACTTTTGCTTATTATTTTACGAAACAATTTGTAAATATGCATGTTTTTGAATTAAATTTTTAAACACAGGGAACATGATCCAAACTTTATTTTCGTTTTTATGCTTTTTTACAACTAGCAACAATAAAAATTTATAATAAAGCACAACTGTAATAAAAGCCATAGTAATTCAATTTAATCACGTTTGTTGCGTACATCAAAATGCAATGGTCACCGATGTTTTTAATAGTCACAACTTTTTATGTTTTGTGATAGTTAGAGGAAGATCTGTACAGTTTAGTATTTTTTGCTGTTAACACAACACAACACACACCAAAAAACAAAAACAAAAAATCCAAAAATTTGCAATAAAAATGTTATAACAACAATAAGTAGTTGTTAGTTTTTATTTTTATTTTTGCAGCATCAAGACGATAAAATAAGAAAATATGTATTGTCATTTGCTAAATATAATTTTTGTTTTTGTTTTTCGTATTATTTCGTACTGTGTGATTCTTGCAATTTTCTTTTATTATTTTTCTTAGCGAGAACGTAAAAATGTTTTTCATATTTTTCTCGTATAATAAAAAAATATGTATTTAATTTTTTGTTTAAATTGTTTTCTATTTTTATTAACAAAAAATAAATGTAAAACTATTATGCTTTTTGAATTTCATAGATGGTAAAAAAACATAATCGTAATGTGTGTACGAGCACAATAAAAATGTTGTTAGCTTCAACGGAAGATTATGATGATTTCGGTACACAATATTGTTATTTTTAATGGCAGTGTACGAACTTATAAAATAAGCTTATGCAAATATTAGTTAAAACATATTTATTGAAATTAAGTTCAATTTATTATATTTATTTTAGATAAGAAAAGGGTAAACTCAAAGCAAAACGTTACTTATTCTACGTTGGTGAATTTTGTCCTAATTATGTCCTAAACAGAAACAACAACACCAATAGTAAAGATGTATTTGTAAAATGTTTTGATATAACGTATTTTCACAGTGTGACTCGATATAACGTATTTTTATGACAGATGAATTTGCATTGATCTTCAATAAATCACATATACGGTTTTCCTAAATCCAATTTCCTAATTGATTTTTATAGAGATACTACTAGGTCCCTGTATAATAGGAAAACATGTTTATTTTGGAAAAATTGGGAATTCATGGTGTTAAGGACTGCTAAATTTTCATAAACCACATGTACGGTTTTCCTAAATTTCCCGGGAAATTATTATAATCGGCGCCTCTAATTGTCGATTATACAGATATACTACTAGGTTTCTGTATATTTTAGGAAAATGCGTTTATTTTAGCAAATTTGAGAATTCAGGGTATTTACACTGAAAAAAATCTTAAGCATTATATTTATGAATCTCGTTCATTAAATCAAATTCATACTATTTATGTCAAATTCGTCACATTAATGCACAAGATCAAATTAATAAAAATTTTCCTAAATATTATTGCGTTAATAGTAAGAATCCAAATCATTAACTCTTATTAAATTTATTTTACGTAGCATAATATAATTTATTCATAATATTTATAAATTTGTAGTAAAAATTCAGGCCATATGAATTTGTTCGTTACAATTATGAACAAATTCATGGTTTAGAGATTTACTATTAAATTTTACAATTTTACGATAAATTTAATAGATCACATGAAATAAATTTTAATATATGTGAACAAATGAACAGTCTTTACAATGTTTATATTATATTGACGTTTCCAGTTGTACAATTTTTTAAAATTAAACAAAAAAGGACGCCTACTCCATTTTGCATTATTTCAATCTGTGTAGCATCGGCATTGTGTCTAAACAGGTCAGCGTTGCCATAATCACATTAATATCGTCATTTTGATGATTTTAGCTTAAGAATGCGATGGGACGTTTTCTCAACGACCCGTAGCACAAATTCTGCAATTAATGTTTCCGAATAAGTTGTTTGTAGGGCAAACTCTACTTCAAACTACACATACCAAATTTACAATTTTTACAATTTTTCTTTTAAAACTACATTTTTTTCTTCGTTTTGTTGCTTGTTGTTCTTGTTTTTGTTCAGTTCAGTGGTTCAATTTAGTTTGTTGTACGATCAGAAAGAAATTTGGGGTTTTCACCAAAAAGCGTTATCGTTATTTTATTTTTAATTGAATTTGCGTATTAATAAACCAATATCAAATAGTGATTTTCTTGTGCAATGTGCAAAATTTGAATTAATAAACGAGTTTAGTTGTATTGTAATCGTCTTAGTAAACCCGAAAAATATAAATAAAAAAAAGTACAGCATATAGAAACATGAAGCGTCATTTTCCAACAATTTGTAAGTTTTCAATATTAAACCAAAATAAACCTTTTATTATTAATAATTATGTATTTTTCAGCAAAAAATGGAAATAATTCAGCCAGTTCTGTTTCAGGTCAGGTTCAAGGTGATCAAGTGGATATTCGCCTAGATGGAGAAGCTATGTTTATGGGAGATGGAAAAACTGGTACTGCTGTGGGGAACCAAATACGATTAATTACTACTCCTGTCGAACAGTAACTGAAAATTAAACGATATTTTCCACCACTTTGTAAGTTAATAATATTTATTATATTGAGTTATTAGTTTCATCGTTATTATTAGAAAAGAGAAGAAAAGAGAGTTCAAAAGACATCAAGTCAATCTGATTATATTCCCATCGAAGATGAGCCGAGGCCGGGAATAAAATTTTCTAATCTATTGTTATTTTACGAGTATGTATTTTTATATTTTACCTTTAGCTTTTTATAGGCAAATTAATATTTAAAAATTAGTTATTTTGTTTTTATTAATCCTTATAATTCAACCTGTTGGTAATCTTCATCAGGTGATTCTCCCCTCTCGGGAGGATTGGAACAGAGGTCTCCTTGTCGAGACCGGGACAGTTAATTTCTTCACCGACGACTCCAAGCTCGATGGTAGAGTGGGAGCGGGTGTGTTATGTGGGGAATTAAATGTCAATTTATCTTTTCGTCTACCTGATTACTGCAGCGTGTACCAGGCTGAAGTTATAGCGATCGAAGAGGTCATGAACTGGTTGAAGCATAACATGATATCGTGCATTGATATCACTATTTATGTGGACACTCGGGCGGCCATTCTTTCGCTGGATTCAGTTTCCCTGGCGTCACGGGTGGCATTGAATTGTCCCACATCTCTTAACGAGATGAGTGAGCATTTCAATATCCAGTTGGTCTGGGTTCCGGGTCACTCTGACGTTGAGGGGAATTGCAGGGCAGACGAGTTAGCAAGGTACGGTACAACTCTCCAACTGGAATCAGGGATATAATGTTTAGGGAGACCTATGTCTATGCTGAAAACGGCAAGCCATAGGGAAGCAGTTGCCTTGGCGAATGCTAGGTGGCTTGAGAGTCCAACCGGTAGGATAGCGAAGCAAGCATGGCCTGTGCTGAACTTGAAGCGCTCTAAGATCTTAATCACACTAGGGAAGCGTGATTTAGGTAGAATTGTAAGGGTATTTACCGGACACTGCCTTTTCGGAGATCATGCGAGAAGGCTGGGTCTAGATTCAAATGATTTCTGCAGAAGCTGCAGGGACAAGGAGGAGGAGGAGACTCTTGTTCACTTTCTATGCTCATGCCCTGTGCTAGCTGGCAGAAGACATGATCACTTGGGCAAATACACCATGGACAGCCGCTCTGATCTCGAAAGCTGCAATGTGCGAGATCTTTTACGCTATATTAATAGCACTAAATGGGTTTAAGGAGTTTGATGATGTCGGATCCTGTGGTATCACAATGGGCCATAACTGGTCTAAGTGTGCGATGGCAGCCACTGAAACCTAACCTAACCTAACCTAATCTTCAAAGGGTTTGTATATACTAAATTCTTATATATTAATTAACATATGTTATTTAAAAACACATTTTTTTTGGAATTTCATTGGCTACACGCTTAGTGAATTTCAGTGGCTAAATTACACGCTTTGTTATGACAAATTTTGATAATTTTCTAAAACCGCAGTATATTAAATCGAAAGAAATAGAACACATTGATTTTAAACATCCCTATAATATTATTGAAGGCGATAAGCTTTATTTAGGCGTAGAGGTTCAAAGGTGTATTTTAGCATTCAACTTCAATTCGAAAGAAATGAAAATATTCAAAAATAATTGCACATTATTTTATATCGAATTATGATGCATGTGAAATACGTCCCAAAAAAAAAATCCCAAATTTATTGCATACAACAAATGTTACACAGAAATCTCAAAAAATATATGGATTGATTTGAAATTAAATTAAATGATAGGTTTTCAGAGCGAGTCGAACGAATACTGAGGTCGGCGATACAAATAACGGGTCTTTTGCAATGGGATGTTGCAACAAATTTCAATTAACAAATTTGTTCAACAAATTTCAAAAGATTGACATGTGGGTAGGTTTTCTAGAATGCTCGTGATACGTTCTCTTAACGAGACAACTGAGTCGAACGATTCCTGGGGTCGGCGATACTAATAACAGGTCTTTTACAATGGGATGTTGAACCAATTTTAATTAACAAATTTGTTCAACAAATTTAAAAAAATTGACATGTGAGTTGAGTTTCCAGAACGCTCGTGATGCGTTATCTCCCTCTTTTTATGCTGGTATTTGACAACAAAGAGAATGTTCAAAACATTTATGGAATAAAAGGAATTCTTCACATGAAGGTGAAAATTGAACCAATGTGAAGAACCACAACACGCATACGCCAATGCAAGAAATGCGAGGCATTTAATCACACCGAAAGATATTGCGGCGGGGATCCAAGATGTGTAAAATCTTCAGGTAATCATTTTACCCAGGCACGTACAATAGGGACAGATGTGCCAGCCAAGTGTACGAATGGCAAGACTACTAAACGGAAACTACTTTCGGATAGTGCAAAACTTTTTGACCCATTAGGCTGGCTGGCACCAATAACAGTTGTAGCTAAACTGATGATGCAAGAAATCTGGCTAGCAAGCCTATCTTGGGATGAAGAATTTCCATCACACATATGAACAAAACGATATATATTTATATTTATATTTATTTATTTTTCTATTAAAACGACCGACTCAATGATCACCTTATGTCGGATTCGAGGGTGTCCTCATAAATATAATACTTTCTTGGCCAATCGAATATCGGAAATTGAAACATACTCAAGTCCGTCACAATGGCATCACGTTGGATCAACCGACAATTAAACAGACTGCGCATCAAGAGGGACCAGTGCAAAGGAACTAAAGAACAACAATGGTGGACGGGTCCAGATTGGCTACAATTTTCAACCGAACGTTGGCCATAACAAACTACTGCTCAAGAGGAAGCTACTTTTGAAACTAAACAATTAATTACACTTGCAACATCAACAAGAGTCAATCCGTTTGTACAGATTATATAGAACGATTTTCAAACATGAACAAAATAGTTCGCGTTGTTGGGCTCTGTCAACTGTTTATAAATAAATGTTTGAAAAAATAAGTTACCGGATCGCCAACTTTACTTTCTGCTGAAGAACTTAATGCATCATGCAGATTAACAAAGAAGGCTCAGTATCAAGTAAAAACCAGCTCCTTTCGCTTAATCCATTTATTGATGAACATAAAATACTAAGAGTAGGAGGAAGAATAACTAATTGTAAACTCAACTATGATACCCGACATCCAAAGATACTGCTTCCAAAACATAAATTCACAAAGCTACTGTGCACTACAACAAAGAACTAAATGAACCTGCAAACAATCAATGGTTAACATAGACGACATTGTCTTAATAAAACACAACAACTTACCGCCAACAAACTGGCCTTTGAGAAGGATCATTGACATACATCCTGGTAGCGATGGTTTCACTAGGGTAGTCACAGTAAATGGATGGAATGGTTCTATATTCAAAAGTCCCATTACCAAAGTAAGTGTTCTACCGCTCGACACCGAGAAGTCGCAAACTTAATCAGCGAATGACTCCCGTACCAAGGTTCCTAAAGCCACCAATCTCATAGCTCTACCATTACTTTTACTATGTTTAGTGGCGATCACTACACTGCCGAGTCCAGTGTCCTCGACCGAACAGCTGATGTATAAAATCACCACTCTTAATCACCAACTTGGGCTGTATCTAGAAAATTTAGGAAATCTCCGATTCACCAATCAGCAGTGGAAAATAGTAGTTTACTTCAATCTCACATCCAACTATTCAGATTTGATGGCATACAGAAATCTGGTAAAAGGAGCATGGATCAACTTTGCATAGAAACAGCTGAAGGTAATCATCAGATATGCTCTGTAATCAACACTCAGCTCATGCATGTTCTTACTGAAATCGAGGACAAGAACGCAATACTTCACTACCGAGAAAGGAGAAGAAAACTTGGGATCCTAAATATCGCGGGCAATATGGCAAGTGACCTATTTGGAGTCCTAGATGACCGGGATGCGAAGCACTATGAAGAGCAAATACAAAGGGTTAAACTAAATCAACAACACCTTTTAATGATAGTCAAGAATCAAACATCTATTGCTGACGCAACTTTAAACATCTTAGAACGAACTGATGAAGACAACAGACGTCATTGGTAAGCTATTACACAACAAATAAGTTCTGCATTAGGCGACACCAACAAGAGTCAAAAATTGAAGTCTTTAACCTTTCATGCACTCCTGCTGATGCTCGACTTCAAAGACACTCAGCAAAACCTAATTGATGTCCTTTTAAATTCAAACAACAAAGCAGTGAGCACTTCAATCCTACCACCAAATCAACTTAACTAAGGCACTTCAAGATATAAACCAGCATATGCCTCAAGACGTTCTGCTGCCCTCACAAAATGAAAACTATGAATTATTGAGCCTGTATCAAATCATGTCGTGTAGAGGAAATTTAAGTGGTCAATATTTAATTTTTGAATTAAAAATTCTATTGATGAACACGGCGAAATATCAAGTATTTAAACTTACACCTCTTCCTACAATCGAAGGAGTCTTCATCCAAGCATAAATGAACTATTTGGTTACCTCCATACATCGTGATGAATATTACATGATGACAAAGGACGAGTTTAGCCATTACAAGCATAGCAACAGCGAATATATTTGTATGTTGCTACATCCCATTCATTCCGCATGCAACAACAATTCTATATGTGAATGGCATCACAACAACCATTCAACTGCCACATTGTAAAAAGGGTATCGCAAAATCCAAGAGGTACTTGGATAAAGTTGAGAAGCAATAAGTGGATTTCGGTCAAGAGCGGTAGCCTACTATAGCCTGTGATGGGGATTTAGTAGCAGTATCACTAACACGCAATGGAATAATTTCTCTTAAAAGCGGATTCACTTTAAAGGAAGGGTCAATCTTTCTAAAAACTTATAAAATCTACAAGGAAATTATTATGTTATTTACGTTGTTGAGTATCAACATTCTATAATCCGCGTTTCTAATTGACGTTTACGTAGAGGTACTACTAAGCCCTTGTATAATAGGAAAACCACGTTTATTTTGCCAAAATTGGGAATTCAGGATGTTTAGGACAACCACATTTGTATTGATCTTCAATAAATCACATGTACGGTTTCCTAAATTTCCAGGGTAAATACTATAATTCGCGTTTCTAATGGGTGTTTATATATAGCGATAATACTAGGTCCCTGTATAATAGGAAAACACAGATTTATTTTGCCAAAATTGAGAATTCATCTTGTTAAGGACAGCCAAATTTGCATTGATCTTTACTCAATGTGCTCGGTGCTCCTTCAATGTGCCACTAATGATTAACAAATCGTCCAGATGCACGAAAATTCGGCCGTGGAGTTCGTGGGGTATTACCTTGTGCATTAAGCGGCACATTGATTGGGCTACATTACACAGCCCAAACGGCATCACCCTGAACTGATATAATGGGCGTCCTGGTAATGTAACAGCCCTTTTGTATCTAGCAGATTCAGCAAGCGGGGCCTAAAAGTCTGCCTATGATCGAAAGTGGGTATGCGTCCTTTTCTGTCAAGGAACTGTCAAGTTTGCGCGCATCAAGACATCACCCATAAGGCACTCCTGTATGCGAGCAAATTCGGTACAAGCCAATAAAGGAAAAAAATGGGAAAACATGCACGTAGTTTTGGATATGGACGACTTGGTAAATTTAATCAAAAAAGCCAATGGGAAAAACGATTGCATACTTCTTTCTAAATCCGATTTCTATATTTTTAAAAATTCCTGCCAGAAGCGATCTAATGATGTCGACCTTTTCGACAAACTTTTTGATCCTCGACGGAACTCTACTACATTTATTTTATTAAGCAAAGGTCGACATCATTAGATCGCTTCTGGCAGGTATTTTTAAAAATATAGAAATCGGATTTAGAAAGAAGTATGCAATCGTTTTTCCCATTGGCTAGTAATGCGTTCAGTGAATTTGAAATCCTAACAAAATTTCAGGATATTAAATTTCCTGAAAAAAACGATTGGTTTGAATGCAGCAAAAAAAACAAAAAATTACCGAGCAACTGCGACATCAAATGCCAGTTCGTAAACTCCTAATTTTTAGTTTTCTTATGTTAACTAATAAGTTAAAAATGTGATGACCTGTGAAAACTAATTCCAATAGGAATGATATGATTTTTAAGTGACGTTTCGGCCATTTGTAATATGTCATGATCTGTCATTTTTGTTTCATTGTATTCAGTACTGTTTACAATTTCATCATGGTGAGATATGCGCGAGAATAACATTTACAAATTGCAATTACAAACGATAACGATTTTTTTTAAGAAAATCATCTTCTCCGATGAGGCTCACTTTCATCTGAGTGGTGCCGTAAATAAACAAAACTGTCGATTCTGGGGCAAAGAAAATCCACAAACTATTCATGAAAAACCATTACATTCACCTAAATTGACAGTTTAGTGTGGTTTTTGGTCTGGTGGAATCATCGGTCCGAATTTTTTTTCGAAATTAAGCTGGTAACACCGTTACTGTCAATGGAGATCGGTATAGATCGATGATAACCAACTTTTTATGGCTGAAATTGGAAGAAGTTGATCTTGACAACATTTGGTACTAACATACAGCGCTAACATGCTACTACTAACACTATCATACTAGCCATACAGCAAGTGCAACAATTGAATTATTGCGAGAAAAGTTTGGATATTCGATTATTTCAAGAAATTTTGATATTGAATGGCCTCCAAGAAGTTGTGATTTATCACCGTTAGACTGTTTCTTGTGTGGTTATTTGAAGTCATTGGTCTTTAGCAATAAACTAAACTCTCTTTAAGCTTTACAAGTCAATATTGAACGTGCTATTCACGACATACGACTTGATTTAGTGGAAAAGGTGCTCGAAAATTAGGTTCATCGAATTCGTTAGTGCAGAAGAAGTCGTGGAGGCCATTTGAATTACGTTTTATTCAGAAATTAATTGTATCGATTGTACTTCACATTAAATAAAAAACATTTCAATTTCCTTAACAATTAGAGTGTTTTTTTTAGAAATCATATCACTCTTATTGGAAAACCCTATAAAAATTTGGAATTTCATACAAAACCTAGAAATTCGGAGTTACTAGCTTTTTATTCAAACTACTTAATTTATTACCGTGTAAAATTTTCGCCCAGTTTTGAACAAAACCTAGTAAATTTCACAGATACTAAGCTTTGCATGAAATGGTCACAAATTTTTGGTAGACAATTCTTTTTATATTTCTATTATTATTAGCCTCTAGGGAAAAATAATGACATCGTTTATAAATTTAATATTTTCCGAATAAGAATAAATAAAAAAAATTCTATCAAAATGAAATATTCCACAACCGGAAAAAGCATGAAACGTGAATCCTTAGTTTCCCACGAATTTAAAGAAACGAGTTGCTAGTTTTTGTGTGAAAGCGGGAGATCTAGATGAGGGTACTTAAACCATTACAAAAACTAGAACTTCCTTAGGTCTCTCTTGGCAGTTTGGCTTCGTACTGATAAAAAGTTGGTCTACTCATCAGGTTGCAACGGCCAAACTGCAAAACTCTTGCTAAGTCGTTAGCATTGTATGAATGCCATTAAAAATAATATTTTGCCCGAATAGCCGAAAAAAAAAATCTCAAAAAAAATACTGGAAACTTGCTTCAGAAAGGTGTGTAGAAACGCTTTATAAAGGCTCCAATATATTTAATAAGGGCGTGCAACAATCTTTTTGCAGGCGTATATAGATTTTCCATCCCGCATAACCTTAATCTAGAATATAAAACTCAATGCTATTATTACACAATAAATTGTTTGTAAATATTTACAGGGACATCATCGCGATCTAGATCAGCAAGAGTTTGCATTTATCCACATGCACAAAAGTAATCATAAATTTTATTTTTTGTGATTGAATTATGAATGCGTTATTGATTCATTTCATGATATATGGTATATGTATGATAGTTGATACGCTTGAATATATAGAAAAACTATGCAAAAATAGAAATCATAAATTTTTCGTACCACATCAACTCTAGAATGAAATTTTTAAAGTGTATACAGACATACAGTCAGATGTAAATGTTCTATAGTTGTGTAAAAATATTGGCTAAAATTGTGTAAATAACTCATGTTAATGGCCAAAGAACAGAAGATAGTAGTTGCCAGAACTCTGTTTCATACAAGTTCAATACAGACACATTAATTCCAAGTAGATATCTAGCTTGTTCTTCTTTGTAATTTTTTTAACCAAAATCGTTAATTATTGTTCTAGATGTTGAGTGTTGACCGCACTAGTTAAAACTCCGCCTTTTCTGTACCAGATATTGTGGCACCTTTGTTATGAAGTTTAATTGACAAGGCTAACCGTACTGAATAAAAATAATCAAAATTGAATTAGAGGACTCATGCTAAATTAAAAGTAGATTTTTTTACCTTCTACCACTATGTCTGTTATACTTTTTCCATAAATATCGCTAAAGTGAAGTTTCCAAAATCTACACTTTCTACGAAAAAAATTATTACGCAAAATGAAAATAAACAACTATAAGTTCATAATAGCAAGATAATTTATCTTGCTATTATTTTTGTTGTCGAATATAACTAAACTTGAATTATCAATTTTCGTTATATAGTAAAACGTATAACGGCCTTTCGAAGAACAAGGATATTATAAAAATAAAACAAATTTATAACAAAGCATAAATATGTTCGCTTCTATAGAACATAGAGAAATGTCAAAATAACATGATTTCAATTGTCACTAGTCGTAGACATTTCTACGATGCCTTGATGTTGACCATCGGATCGCCACTATCCAGTTTTTACTATAGCAAAATTTTAAAATTTCAAAATCTACGCATACATATGTATAATTTCATATATCGTTAAGTGTAGACATCTATACAATCTCTATACTACGAGCTCTACTTTTGTAGACATCTCAACACAAGTTTAGTGTAGGTCACATTTAATCAGAAGGTTTATTTATATACACATTTCACCTTTTTTAGATGTTTTGCCAATTCGTCCTAAATATTTGATTCAGTTGAAATATTGGAGGTACAAATAGTTTTGGGGGATTAAGAAAAGATGGCATAACTAGTATTAAATCGCATCGGGCCATCCTGTCAGCAACTGTAAGCAACATATTTTTTGTACTCTAATAACCGTGTCAAACTTTGTGCCAACATAATTCAATTTGCGAAAAGTGCTGCGTTTTAAGCATGTGAAGTTATCCAAGTTTTTCATCCCAGGAATTTTTTTTATTATTATTTACACGAAATTATTCTATTCCATCCCAGTATTTTCATTTTATACCTCTATAAGACGATTAAAATTATAAACACAACAACAAATTATCCCATCCCAGTTTTTTTCGTTTATTTGTTGTTCATGTAAACCAAATTCGTCCTAGGAAATAATGAATTGGGTTTTGGCAATAATAATTTTGTATATATTAAGTTCGAGATAACAAAACGCCATAATATTAGTTTAAAATATTAAAACATTATAATGAAAACCTCAGTGCCAGCCGTATGTTTGGATTGACACAATCTTCCAGCTTCGATATGGCCCCATATAAATTTATATGAAAATCGTTTATAATTTCCAAACCCTTCCTGGGCCGGAAATAGCGATTGATGTTTTGAGATGGTACGTAATTAAGTGGTTGCTGACCAAGTGGCCAGCACCAGTCGTATGTTCAAATTTGAGTAAATGGCCAAGTTCCGAAATCTCAGGTTAAGTACAATAAAAATTTGTATCTCCTAAGAACATTTTAGGCCGGAAATGATTCCTTAGGTTTTGGGTTAGTAATGATAAGGGCAAACTATCTATCCTATCAGGCATAACTATCACAATCGTCCAGCTTCGATATGGCCCCATATAAATTTATATGAAAATCGTCTATAACTTCCAAACCCTTACTCGGCCGGAAATAGCGATTGATGTTTTGAGATGGTACGTAATTAAGTGATTGCTGACCAAGTGGCCAGCACCAGTCGTATGATCAAATTTGAGTAAATGGCCAAGTTCCGTTCTTAAGAGATACAAATTTTTATTTAACTTAATCTGAGATTTTGGAACTTGGGTATTTACTCAAATTTGAACATACGGCTGGTGTTGGCCACTTGGTCAGCAATCACCAAATTACGTACCATATCAAAACATTAATCGCTATTTCCGGCTCAGGAATGGTTTTGAAGGTATAGACGATTTCATGTAAATTTATATGGTGTCATATCGAAGCTGGAAAATTGTGCCAATCCTAACATACGGCTGGTACTGGAGTGCTCGCCATAGTTTTCCCTTATTATTATTAACTCAAAACCTAATAAATCATTTCCGGCCTAGAATGTTCTTAACAGACACAAATTTTTATTTAACTTAAAAGGAGATTTTGGAACTTGGCCATTTACTCAAATTTGAACATACGGCTGGTGCTGGCCACTTGGTCAGCAATTACTTAATTACGTACCATCTCAAAACATCAATCGCTATTTCTGGCCTATGAAGGGTTTGGAAATTATAAACGATTTGCATATACTTTTATAAGGGGCCATATCGAAGCTGGAAGATTGTGTCAATCCTAACATACGGCTGGCACTGAGGCCCTCATTATAAGTTACCCTTAAAATTTTAAACTAAGATTATGGCGTTTTGTTATCTCGAACTTAATATATACACAATTATTATTGCCAAAACCCAATTCATTATTTCCAAGGATGAATTTGTTTTACATGAACAACAAATAAACGAAAAAAACTGGGATGAGATATTTTTTTGTTGTGTTTATAATTTTAATCGTCTTATAGAGGTATAAAATGAAAAAACTGATAATAATAAAAAAAATTAATGGGATGAAAAACTTGGATAACTTCACATGCTTCTGCGTTTTTGTTTTAATTTGAATAAAATTGCTGCTGATGGACTTCGATTTCTGTGTGAGCATATGGGGAAATGCTTCATCTATAAATACATGCGAGTACTGGTTCCGCCGTTTTAGAAGTTGCAATTTTGGAATCAGTGATACAAAACGCGAAGGGAGGCCCGTAAAGTTTGAAGACGTGGAGTTGGAGGTGTTATTAGATCTAAATCCATGCCAATTCAAGAGAAGCCTGCTGCAACTTTGCGAGTGATTCAACAAGCGATTTAAAACTGTCTCAAAGAAAAATAATGAAATTGGGTTCGGTAAGAACTCAAGCCGTTTTCTCACGTGCAAACAACTGCTTCGAAGACAAAATCGGAAGGGTTTTTCAAAACAACAAAAAGTGCATAAAATAGTAGGGTAAGCCCGAATATTCATGGCAAGAAGATAGTGCTGTGCATCTGGTGAGATCAGTTCGGAGTGATATACTATGAGCTACTGGCCTAACGAAGCCATTACTGGAGAACGTTATCGACAACAAAATTGATACAATTAAACCGTTGCCTGAACCTCAAATGTCCAGGAAACTTTAGAAGCGCTTCAATGGAATATCCTACCCCAACCGCCGTGTATACCACTTGTTTCGGTCGATGACACATCGCCTGTTCGAGCAGCATTTCACTGCTTACAAAAAGGCCATAAATCCGTATGCTGCATGAAAGAAGAGAAAAATCGCAGCTTACAATGGACTATACTTTGAATAAAATACATTGTACCAATTTCTCTGAATAAAACTTCGAAGTTATAAAAAACCTCAAAACTTATTTGTACCCCCCAATAAGAACGAACTTGCTACAAATTATATTGTACCTCATATTCTGGTAACAAAAAATTAAATAAATTTTGGTGTACAATTATATGTTCAAAAATACTTAATACCAATTTAATTAAAACAAAATTGGAGTTTTTGTGTCGTCAGGTAAGCAAAATTTGTGCTATAATTCTAACGATTTTTTTTTTTTCAATTTTTCCGATAAACTTATATAAACCACCATCCTAATTGGCGTATATCTTGGGATGCTACTAGGCCCAATCCAATGAAAAACTTGTTTATTTTAATTAAAATTTGGAGTTTAAGGAGTTTAGGTCAGCCAAGTGAACTAACCTTATCTGATAGAAAAAGCGTTTATTTTGATGATAATGAGGGTTTAGGGTGTTAAGGATTAAAGCCCTTTTTGTACAATCAAACTAAAATACATTTTTTTTATAAATAGGTAAACAATTAAACTATATAAAATATGAAATAAGTGAGTGTCATTAGTGACGAAATCATGAGTAAGGAGTGGATGGGTTTTCTTGCTAAATTTCAACACGAGAGTTTGTGCTGACTGGGGACTTCGACGACAATGATCATTGTATAGCCCGGCTGTAGCGTATCTGTTTTGACCGTGTTGGTCGTCGTAGGGGTCAGTAACAAAATTTATGCAATATCATAATTCATCTTAATTATAATGTATGCTCTGGAACAAAATGACAATTTCATTAAATTTTCTGCACATGTGGGTTATAAACGGAGTGTATAAATTATCGCATTTTACAATAAATTAGTAAATGCTAATTATAATAGAGTGCATGAAACAATTAAACAAATTTGTAAAGTGGATTAATGTGAATAAAAATTTATTGCCACAATGAAAATTATGTTTCACCGTTAAAATAATCGTGCCACTTAAACCACAAACAAAAACAAAAAAATAAAGGGAATCAACAACCCCGAAATCCTCCCAAAACAAATCCACATCAAAATATAAAGGCTCTACATCTACGTATACATATAATGGTAATACACAAATAAAAAGGACTAGCACATAAACATAAATTTTATGGGGATACATAGTAGTGCATATTATATATCTACACAAAAAGTGATTTTTTTTATCGCTAAAGGAAGGAAGTAATAGTATTCTACCGGTAAAATTGTCGTTTACTATTATAAATGAAATAGTTCAAAATATTTTGCTGAAATTTATATTATATATAGCATTTTTTGTGTGTTCACAAAGGAAATGAAATAAATAAATAAAACTCAACAAAAAAAAATTGGTTGATACTAAATAAATGATTCGAAATATAACTAACCAAAATAAAAAATTCTAAATATCCTAAATATTACGTTCGACCTTTTTATTGCCTAAATCTATACACATAACTTTTGTTTTGTGTAATTAAAGTGTTTATTTGATTTAATGCTAAAATATTTATATCGCAATAAAATATATCAGAAATTAATTTACTGTTTGTGACAATTTGTATATAGGAACTTGTAGAAAAAGCACAAGCAAATCTTGGATTGCAAATTCATAATAATATTTTTTTGAGATTTCAGATTTATTGAAGTTTCAATTTTTTTAAGGTTCTCCATAACAGTTTTTATTTTGAAAATATTTCTTTATTACAACACAAGTAACAATTTTTACAACCGAAAAAATGGCACAGTGGTTAAAGCTGTGGCGTTTGGATCGGGAGGTACCGGCATCATTAGCAGATTACGATCTGTGATAAAATGGAACACTACAATGACCCCCTAGGGGCCGGAGTGCAGAACTCATGGGCCGACCCATCTTCCATACAAGTATACAGTGACGAAACCGGACCTGCATCCGTACGTCCTCAATTTGGCAGGCAACTGCGTAAAGTAAGGACGTAAATAAGCGAACTGCGAAAGAGTTGGGAGTGCTTCGGCCCCAGAAAAGATTGCAAAGAATAAAAAAAAGAAAAAAAACAATTTTTGGTGTCAATACGGTTTCAATGCTTCTTCGTAGTAACTGTGGTGTCAAAACTAAAAATTTCAAAAAACTTTCAAATACTTTACTGACACCTTACGAATCCAAACTGGTAACCTAGTTTGATCGCGGTTTTTGAAACTTTTAGGTTTTATGAGAAGAGTGCACACACCTAATAAATTTAGTTTCAAAAAACTTTAGAATAATTAGGTATCGGTTTCAAAACCTCCTTAAATGTCTTTAAAAAAAACATAGTTTTATAGAAACTTTCCTGGGCGGAATTTTGGCGTTCCGCATGAAACCAAAATTTTACAAAGCGGTTGAAACCCTGTGTAATTTTCTTGCTGGTTTTATAGAATTCATTCATAAACCTATTTTATTGGGTACAGAAAACTGGCACCGTCAGTACCGGTTTAACCACTTTAAATTTTATTTTTTTTTTATTTTTATTTTAGTGAATTAATTCGTAATATAAATTACAGTACAATTTTAGCAATAAAAAATATATCAAATGAAATACATAATTCTGGTTATTATAATAAATTATTTAAAATAGTTTTCCTTTAAAGATAGTCTGATTCCAGATTTCGTCATATTAAAATCACAAAATATACTTAATTGATTATAAAACTTCGACATTAAATTCAAAGGTTCGTCACATCCATAATTAGTTTTATGAAAATCTAATTTCAGAAGGGTTCGAGTACGTAGATTCCTCACAGGGGCATACAAGTTAAGGTTAAATAATAAATACGGGCTTACAATTTCGCCATTTAGTAAATTGGAAATGAAAATAGCCCCAGCATGCTGCCGACGAATATCAAGTGGCTCGAGTTTTAGAGATTTACATCGTTCGGTATATGGAGGGAGGCCTAAAACATTCTCCCAGCATATTCTACGATTATCAAACCCAATAGTTTTCCAGGCATAGAAAATTAAGAATGATTTCTGAACCGCCTCAATTCTCTTGACTTGATTACTGTAACTTGGACACCAAACACATGACGCATATTCAAGTTGTGAACGGACAAGAGATTGATATAGCGAGATCAAAGCTTTCGGGTTATTAAATTCTTTCATAATTCGTTTAAGAAATCCTAACATAGAACAAGCCTTTGCAATTATCAAATCAATATGCCGATTCACTGATAAGGTTTGTGTAAACATAACCCCAAGATCTCTTACTTCAGTTATTCTTGATAACTTATCATTATTAATACAGTAATCATGTATTACATATGACGATGAGCGGGTAAATGACATAATTTTACATTTCTTGGTATTCAAAAATAATAAATTATTTTCACACCAATGGCTAATTGCATCAATGTCCTTCTGCAGATTAAATGAGTCTTGCGTATTATTTATAGAGGAAAATATTTTTAGATCATCAGCATAAATTAGACAACGAGCGAATTTGACACATTTGGTGATATCGTTCAAGAATAAAATGAAGATAAGGGGTCCAAGATGGGAACCCTGTGGAACTCCTGAATGCACTTTTATCGGATTAGAAAATCTGTCAATTATTTTTACAAACTGTATGCGTTCAGTAAGGTATGATTCAATCCATTTTAACAAATTATTAGAAATGCCAAAAGATTTTAATTTTTCCAATACAATAACATGGTTGATTGAGTCAAACGCCTTACTAAAGTCAGTATAAATGACGTTAAGTTGCGCCTTAGCCTCAATCACCTCCAAGGCACGTTTTGAAAATTCCATTAAATTCGACACGGTAGATCTTCCACGGACAAACCCATGTTGTTCGTCAACTATAAATGACTTCAGACCGAAATACATGTGGTCACAAACAATTGATTCGAACAATTTAGGGATCGCTGATAGTATAGAAATGCCCCTATAATTAGAGACATCATTCCTATTACCGGATTTGAAGATTGGAACAATATGTGAGGATTTCCAAACAACTGGAAAAATTCCCGACGAAAGTGATCCATTGAATAATATTGATAGAGGAAATGCTAGCTCATGACCAAGTTTTTTTAGGAAACTTGAAGGAACACCATCTGGGCCACAGCCATCTTTAAACTGAGTGAGTGATTTGATAATATCCTCCGGGGTGATACGAGGTATATACAAGGTGGTGTTTGTACTATTATGTGTTGTATCCGCAAGTGTTCCCTTATTAACATTATCTAGTCTATAAGTATTTTGGAAGAAAGAACCAAATAAGTTGGCTACGTCTATAGAGTTATTGCCCGAAACATTATTGTAAGACATTATCGACGGAAAACCGCATGTTTTCCTTCTAGACTGAACGAAATTCCAAAACGATTTCGGATTTAATATCAAATCATTTCGAACATTGTTGATATAGTTTCTATAAGCTATTTTATGCATGGAATCAAATTCATTAGATACAGAAGAAAAGGCCAATTTAACAGAAGCATTGTTGGATCTTTTCCATTTCCGATATAATTTCTTCTTGCGATTACCTAAATTAATCAAGCATTTATTAAACCACGGAGGATTATTTCGATTATTCTTAAAAACAGAAATTGGAACGAATCTGTCGATACCACTAAACAAAATATTATAAAATAGTTGCACATCATGATCTAAGTCATTAAATGAGAAGCGCGCATTCCAGTCAATTGATGAGAAAAATGAAATCAGGCTATCAAAATCTGCACGTTTAAAATCATAAAATTTAGATATAAAATTATTCTTAATTGAGTTAGACAATAAAAGTTCTGATTGGTTCAGATTGACCTCCATCGACTTATGGTTAATATCATTAACAATATATGGAACGGGTGCTTCGATTACCGTATATAAATTAATCGAATTCGTAAAGAATAAATCCAAAAACCTACCAATGTAGTTAGGAACATCATTAATCTGGATAAAACCATAAGATAAGATGGAGTCAATACATGAAGTTTCAACAGTCGATGTCACGTTACAAGGTATGATATAATTTACATCCACATCATATACCCATTTGACATTAGGTAAATTAAAGTCTCCCAGAATTAGCACGTTGTCGTCTATGTTGGTTGAAGATGAAATTTTAAACAAACACTGTGTATATTTAGTATACACCTCAGTTTCCGAATTCGGTGGAATATATAAACCAATGACATTTATTGATTTCTTACAAATGTTCAGCTTTACACATAATAGTTCTATAGTTGGGTCGCAATCAACTGTATCACTTACGATAGTAGAGTGGACAGCTATGAGTATCCCACCACCTTTTGATTTAGAACTATTTAATTCAGATCGATCCCGTCTATAGACAATGTATTCCGCAGGAAAGTACTCCGCATTGTAAATATCAGCATTCAAATTAGTTTCGACCAGTACATATACCGGATACCTAGATGCACAAACAAAACGATAAACCTCAGAAGATTTTGAAGCAATGCCACGAACGTTTTGGAAATAGATGAAATTTGAGTTAATATCAACACCGACATTACTATCAGATAAGGTTATATACGCATTCGAGGCTGCTGGCGAACTCCGCGAAAATTTGTCTTCTGATTGAAGTTATATTCCTTAATGAGGAGATGTTCGGGCCATGCCTCGGCCTTCATTATAGCTTCAAAGCACTCAACAGGAACACCAACCTTATATGAAACATATCCAGCGTTCTTTTCAAAACGTGTGCAATTTGCATCCACAATACGAAGATTATTTTTTACGAAATTTTTAAATTCAATGTCAGTAACGGTTGGCTGTAAACGGGACACGAAGATCCATTTTCGCGGTGTAATGGCTCCAATAGAACCAATGCCCTCTGTAGCTGTACCAATTATAACATCTTTCCCAACTTGCATCTTTCCATTATTTTGGAAAGCCTTATTTGTAAACGTTATGGGTTTGTTTTGCAAAGTAGCGCCTTCGTCATTATTGCTTTGGTGTGTACGTGTATTATCAGCATTCTTTTTGTTGCATTTACGTTTATGTTTATTTTTGTGTGTAGGTACTTGTTCGTTTTGATCAGAAATAACGCCATTAACGTTGTCATTAATTTTATTCTTATTATTATCATAATTATCTTCACAATTAATGTTATTATTGTTTGTATTTGAAAATTTAC
This sequence comes from Nephrotoma guestfalica, assembly GCA_963691935.1. Classification (NCBI taxonomy): domain Eukaryota; kingdom Metazoa; phylum Arthropoda; class Insecta; order Diptera; family Tipulidae; genus Nephrotoma; species Nephrotoma guestfalica. The sequence continues at coordinate 248,089,748 of OY829913.1, read as the reverse complement.
TAATATTATGATGAGTTTTATGAGTTTTATTGGTACTGTTATCGATTAAGTTATAACTTCGATCGTCATTCGTCATCACCGGAGTTATTGTATTTGTTACCGGTACCACTGATTGATCAATAAAATGACGATTATTAATTTTATGTAAATTCGAAGATATAACCTTGAAATCTTCCTGTAGATTAATCATGGTGTTTTTAATCAGATCGACAGACTTAGATACATTTGACAATAGTCCAATTTGAGACTTCAATAGGTCATCACAATCATCACAAATGTAGCGCAGATTTTTTAGTTGGGCAATCAACTCCAATGTTGTCCTGCTTTTAATGCCAAGACATTTAAAACCGATTGATTTATCACACGCAACACAACAAAAATAATAATCTTTAGCAGTAGAACCGCAATCATGGCATCGTTTTTCCATTTGTAATCACAAAAATGTTTAACACCACACAGTTATTTTAGAATACACAGTTTATCACAATAAATAGTCCAATGACAGATACACTCAAAATAAATATAGATTGACTTAACAGTTTATCACATACAAATACATAATTTATGTATCAAATACATAAATAAGTAACAAAAAACTAAATTGTGTTTTCAAAACCATTGCTCCAATTATGCTGCACCAGTTTCAATGAAACTTTAATTGTCAAAAAGCGGTTATTACACGAATTTTTAATATTTTTGGTTTACAGCGACGATTACATATATTGAGGTGAAGAAAATTTAAACATTTTTCATTATGATGTAATTTTATATAAAATAGGTGCATAAATCAATGAAGTATTATATAAATATTTAAAGAAGTCGTATAAAAATTATTAATAAAACCCAAGTACACTTTCCTTTATTGCATTAATAGGACACAATTATTAAACTTTTTCATAAACAGTATATTGTATATGAATCAAATTTATTATTTTCCCCCCCATTTTCGCCGTTTCATTCTTACAGAATATTTGTAAATATGGCTGCCTGCCTAAATTTTCCAGATGCTTCATTTTAAAAATTCGTTTCTCAAACATTTTTTGAAAATTAAAGATTCGTTGAAATCGGTGTAACAAGATTCAAGGATTGTGAATTAAACTCTATCTTGCTTTTTTGCGTGATTAATGTATTTGCATGAAATAGTGTTTTGAGTATAATTGAAATAAAACAGTTTTAGTTTAATTGTAAAAATTATAAAAAATTTAATAATATAAATTATAATAAGCGTAATTCGATTTCCGACTTCTCTTTCAATCATATTTAAAAGACGGCAATTATTATTTTAATAATTTTTCGGAAGCGCGGGCTATTTTCGTACTGGCTGTTTTCAAATATTCCTTTAGAAAAATGTTGCTGTCGTGATCGGTATATTCACGATACTTGATTTTAACGGTAGCCATGATCACTGCTCGAATTTCTCCAAATAACAATAAAGGTTTATTCGTTTTTTCACTGCTGCTGCTTCCACGAATAGAGCACCAAAACGTCAGTTTTAGAAAAGGCGACATGTAGGCTCTCCTTAGCACACACACACATACACACACACACACACACACACACACACACACACACACACACACACACACACACACACACACACACACACACACACACACACACACACACACACACACACACACACACACACACACACACGAACCCGTGGGAGTTGCAAGTCTCCTATCGGGCACGTCCCCAGGTGGCGGATAGGGGGATGCCCTCACCGGTACACCGGCGGGTAAGTGGGAAATAAAATACCACTCGTGGACCAAAACTTGCAAGAAGCGTCTGTTCACCAGGAGGTGCGGCTTCAAACAGCGTCTGTTCCTCATGTAAGAGGCGGCTGAATTTCTTACCTGGCAGGAGGTATACAATGCTAGGGGATGGACACCCCGATTAAAAAACCACCATGGCTCAAGAAGGGGAAGAAATGTTTAGGGTGCAGGGAGTCGGAAACCCAGTACCGGCGGTATTGTTGAGTGAGCAAGCGGGCTCAACACCGTCGAAATCCAGCGACCGCAATGCTTCTGCAGTTAGAAACTTGGCTGTGGTTGCAGATATAACTACAAGTTTTCCTTCCACCTCAGCGACGAACCGTAACCCGTTCGAGCAGCGGAGTAGGCTACCCCGATCGCCTAAGTCCGGTTCAATAACTCACGGGCATACAAGGACTAGTTCAACATCGGATATCAAGGATTCTGAGGCTCTTCAGTTCGGAAGGAGGATTGAGCCAATGGAGCGCATGGGTAGGCAATTGGAGGAGCTGGCAGAGTTCATAAAAGGGAAAAGCAACGTCCACCACGAAATACGAAGGATCGTTGGTCTTTTAAAATCCACATTCCGGCATGTAACTCTCAGGGCAAGGAACGGCGTTGACGTCGCTGTGCAAACGGAGGACGCTGTTCAAGACGAAACGGCTAGAGAATCGAACCAGAGGTACTCTAGCCAGTAAGAATAAGAGGCAAATAAAATGCCTTTCACCTCTGGACACAGCTGATAGCCCTCAGAGAACGGGAAAGAAGGCAAAGAAAATGCAGACTCCAAAACCTGTGGAAGACCAAGGAAGCCGAAGCATGGATACACGCCCTCCACTGGGCACAAACAAAAATCCTGAAGAGACCCGTGGGAGGCAAGTAGTGAGTGGCAGGTGGTAGGGAGAAAACCGAGGAGGCGCCGCGGAAGACCTCCGAGACCCGCCGCACTGATGATCAAAACCACTAGCCCAGCCTCGTTCGCAGAGGTTTTGAAAGGAATAAAAATAGATCCTGCCTTGGAGAGTGTCGGAAATAGTGTGACCCAGGTCCATAAAACCGAGAGAGGGTATCTACTGTTGAAAATACAAATGTCGGCATGCGATAGTGCCAACCTTGATACGATGCGCGGTAAAATTGAGACGTACCTTGACGGTAAACTAGAGGTTGCGACTCTTGCCGATTCCGATGAGCGCACACTGGAGATATGGGACATTGACGAGGTGACAACAAAGGGAGAGGTCTTTAACGCTATAACTATGGACTTCGATGACGGAAAAATCCTCGATGAGAATATCGTGACTAGTCTTAGACCTGCGCACAGAGGTACGCAGATAGCGGTTGTCAAAATACCAACGGCTATAGCTCGTAAAATGGTTGAGGTTGGCAGAATCCGTATAGGCTGGGTTAGGTGCCGTATACGAGAAGTAGTTAGCCCAGTGAGATGCTTTAAATGCTGGAGATCAGGTCACAGAGCGGCCACATGCAAGAGCGAAGTTGACCTATCAAACCTTTGCTTTAGGTGCTGCAGAGCTGGCCATAAGGCAAAAAGCTGTGAACAGGAACCACAGTGTGCATTCTGTCGCTCGGGGAATGGAGAAGCTATCGGTACTCACATCACCGGTAGGGGTAATTGCCCAGCACGACGGTTGGTGATGGGAGGCAACCGTAGAAGGTGAAGCTACTTCAGCTGAACTTAAACCACTGTGAGGCTGCCCAGGACCTCCTATGGCAGGCTATACATGAAGTGAAGCCAGACGTCGCAATACTATGTGAACAGTACAAAAATTTGGATGATGCTGCATGGGTGAGGGACCATAGTGGCAAGGCAGCAATCTGGGCATGCTCTGGCTTGGCCATTCAAGAAAGCCAGCAAGGTTCCTTCGGATATGTTCGAGCAAAAATTAATGGCATACATATCTTCAGTTGTTATGCCCCTCCAAATGAGCCAATCGAGCGATTCATCCACTTCTTAGATTGCTTGGTTCTGGACGTAAGAGGTCGTAGTCCCGTAGTAATTTCAGGAGACTTCAACGCGTGGGCTACGGAGTGGGGCAGCGCTCAAACAAATAGAAGAGGTCAGGCCCTTCTGGAGGCTTTTTCAGTTCTGAATGTTGTCCTGTGCAACACCGGCTTTGCATATACATTCAGCAGGGGTAATGCTGGTTCTATTATAGACCTAACGTTTGCTAGCGAATCTCTCTGGAGGAGAGGAATAACTTGGGAGGTTTGCGACTCTTACACGCACAGTGACCACCAGGCCATCCTGTGTGAACTGCATGGAATACGCCCAAGTAATACTATACAAATTGCGGGATGGAAGACAAACGCTTTCAATGAGGACATCTTCAGGTTTATGCTCCGAGGCTCTAACCTGACGGACACCGCTAACACCAAGGCGTCCCAGTTAATAGGCAGCATTACCAATGCATGTAACGCTACAATGCCTAAAAGAAGGTTAAACCCAAGACGCCCTCCGGCCTACTGGTGGAATGAGGAAATTGCATTGCTCCGGCGAAAATGCAATCGTGCAAGGCGCGTTTCCCAGCGGGGTAGAAACACCAGCTCCTTCTTCAGCTTACAACAAATATACAGGGAAGCGCGGGGTGCGCTTAAGGTGGCCATTAAACAAAGCAAGCGACGATGCTGGAAGTCCCTCTGTGATGAGGTTGAGGATGACCCGTGGGGTAGGCCGTACAAGATGGTAATGTCCAAGCTTAAACTTGCAAGAGGTGCAGCACCAACATGCCCTATTCTGATGGATACTATAGTATCTTCCTTGTTTCCTCGCAAACCAGTGACTATTCACTCGAGTGTCATTGTAGTGGACGACGTTCCGCTATTCACGATTGATGAACTAATTTCCGCATCTAGGAGAATTCCCAGCAAGAAAGCGCCAGGTCCGGACTATATACCAAATGTCGCCTTAAAGGCTGCGATTCTTGAAAAGCCCGAGGAGTTCCTGGAAGTGTATAACTCTTGCCTAAGAGAAGGAACATTCCCAGATATTTGGAAGAAGCAGATGCTGATACTGATCCCAAAGGGTAAAGTACATTCGGAAGATCCTTCATCATTTCGCCCAATCTGTCTGTTAGATGGTGCGGGGAAATTACTTGCTTGGTAATCGGTTAGAAGAAGCTATCGTATCATCTGGAGACCTTGCCCATAACCAATACGGGTTCCGCAAAGCGCGCTCAACTCTTGATGCTATTCAGCTCATTACCAAGCTGGCAGAAGACGCCATCAGCGGCAGCAGATGGAAAGGAGGCCGTAAAAAATACTGCGCTATTGTTACGCTAGATATTAAAAATGCGTTTAACACAGCAAGATGGGAACATATTATGAACGCCCTTAATATCAGGAATGTGCCTTGTTACATCAAGCGGGTAATCTCGGGCTACTTTAAAGACCGCACTTTGCAGTACCGCACGAATGAAGGGTGCAAGGAGTACACAGTTACATGCGGGGTCCCCCAGGGATCTGTACTCGGCCCAATGCTCTGGAATATTATGTATGACGATGTGTTCACACTCCAGGTCCCTGAGGAGGCGACGGTAGTTGGGTTTGCCGATGATATCGCCATCGTAGCAGTTTCAAAATACAAGGAAGAGCTGGAAAATATTTGTAGGGATACGGTGGATATAATCCAACAATGGCTGGACTCAGTTGGGTTGCAGCTGGCGGAACAAAAAACGGAAGCGGTGCTTATAACTAGCAGAAAGGTTTTGGAGACCATCTCTATTACAATCGGAGCACATACGATTTTCTCGCAACCCTCGATAAGGTACCTAGGGGTACAAATCGATGCAAGGTTGTCATTCAAGGAGCACATAAAATACGTAAGTGTGAAATCAGCCAGAGCTAGCAAGGCTCTGTCCCGTATAATGCCGAATGTCGGCGGACCGAGCCAAGGACGACGAAGATTATTAGCTGGTGTAGTAACATCTATAATGCTCTATGCGTCCCCTATATGGGCTCGAGCGCTGCAGGTACCATCCTATCGTCGTAGTTCTAACTCCGTATATCGCAGTTGTGCACTTAGAGTGATTAGTGCGTTCAGAACTCTTTCGGACGAAGCAGCCTGCGTCATTGCGGGAATGTGCCCATTTGATCTCCTGGCAGCGGAACGGCAAAAGTCATATTTAAATAGCCTTGGAGGAACACCGGATAGACCAATGGTGCGAGCGAACAACACAAGAACGTACAGTGGGGATACTCTCCTTGATTGGCAACAGCGTTGGAACCGTTCGGAGAAGGGACATTGGACTCGACAACTAATTCCTGAAATAGGCCCGTGGATAAACCGTAAGCATGGCGAGGTTGGCTTTTACCTAACACAACTCTTAACAGGTCACGGATGCTTTCGATCATACCTTAATCGTTTTGGGCATGATGATTCACCGTATTGTCCATCCTGTAGAGATTCCGTAGAAGATGCTGAACACGTGTTTTTTGTATGCACACGGTTCCAGGGAAATAGAGAAGTGCTGGCTGGAGTCATCGATCAATTTGATATTACCCCAGAGAACATAGTTGAAGTGATGCTGGCATCCCCAGAGGCATGGATTGCTGTAGCAAATTTTGCAACAACAACGATTAAGGAGTTGCGACGGTTGGAACGCCAACGTCGCCAAGCAAGATAGCCCGTACCCTTAGTTGCGTGGGAGATGTGATCGTACAATTAGTACAGGCGCCTTCCCTTTCGAAGTAATACCTAGCGGTCGTTCCGGGGGGAAAGGATGCAGGAGGTGGTTTTAGTGAGTAGGAGTTTCACACCGTTGTGGTGGATAGCTATGTTATCCCCTACATCGTCCATGATGGATTTCCACCTACCTTATAATTAAAAAAAAAAAAAAAAAAAAAACACACACACACGAAAATAAAATGCCACGGGTATGGGCATCGGCCATGGAACTGTAGAAGCGAAGCGGATAGATCAAAGCTCTGCAAGAGATGTGGTGAAGAAGGACACTTTGCTAAGACATGCCAAAAAGATTCAAAATCCATGCTATGCGACGAAACGGAAAAAGGCTGTAGCAAACACGTAACTAGTAGTGGTACATGTCCGGTATGCAAGATAGCGCTGCAAAAAGAGCGTGGGGAATGAAACTCATCCAAGTCAATCTTAACCACTGTGAGGCTGCCCAGAACCTGCTGCAGCAATCCATACAGGAAGTGAAAGCGGACATTGTAATTGTGTGTGAGCAATATAGGATCCTTAACAGACGGTGTTGGGCTTCAGATAGATCCAATCGAGCTGCTGTATGGGTTTGTGGTACCTACCCTCTACAAGAAGGTTGTGTGAGTTCTGTACTCGCGTTTGTCAGAGCCAAAGTGAACGGCGTTCATATTTATAGTTGCTACGCACCTCCTAGTCTATCGACTGAAGAAATTAAAACATTTCTCGATCAATTAACGGATGATGCACGGAGCCACAACCCGGTGCTCATAGCCGGGGATTTTAATGCAAGGAACCGCATTGTTAGATGCCTTCGTATTAATGAATACAGGAAATACACCTACTTTCTGTAGAGGAAATGCAACCACGATAGTTTACTTAACGTTTGTGAGCCATTGTCTTGCCGATAGAGGAGTAGCATGGAGAGTGAGCAATTTATATACGCATAGTGATCATCTAGCTATTGTGTATGAATTGCCGGATAGTAGACCCCAAACGACTATAGTTAGACCCAGGAAGAGACTAGGATGGAAGTCCGAAACGTTCGATGAGAACATTTTCCGTCTCATAATGGAGTATCTTATCCTCCTATGGAGTATCCTATCTGATACCATAAATAACAAAGCCGTCCAGCTTATGAGACATGTTCTAAGAGCCTGTGGCGCAGCAATGCCAAATAGGATGGTGGATAATCGTAGAAAAACAGTCTTCTGGTGGAACGACGAGATTTCTGAATTGCGTAAAAGGTGCCTGAACACAAGAAGGCGATACCGCAGAGTGAAAGTGCGCGAGATGGCTGAGATAGTAGGCATCTCAGATGAACGTGTGCGCAATATATTACACGAACATTTGAATATTAAAAGGCTATCCGCGGGTTGGATACTGCGATTGCTTACAATCGCCCAAAAACGCACACGTGTGATAATTTCAGAGGCAGGTTTGGCAATGTTCAAGCGAAATAAAAAGGAGTTTTTGCGTTGTGCCATAACTATATACCATGGATCCATCACTATACACCGGAGACCAAAGAACAGTCTGAACAGTGGATTTCTACTGGCTCTTTTCTATCAGCGCCGAAGAAGGCTAAAGCGGTTTTATTGGCCAACAATGTCATAGCCACAATTTTTGGAATGCACGCCGCATTATACACATCAATTACCTTCAAAAGGGGAAACAGTCAACGGCGAATATTACTGCAACTTATTGGACTGTTTCAACAACGTTTTGAAAGAAAAACGATCGCATTTGGCGCAGAAAAAAGTTCCCTTCCATCAAGACAATGGCCGGGTACACACGTGTGTAGTTGCCATGGCCAAAATCCACGAATTACGCATCGAATTGCTTCTCCAGTCATATTCTCTAGACTTAGCTTCCTGCGACTATTTCCTGTTTCTGAACGTGTAGAAATGGCTCGGCGAAAAGAGATTCGGCTCTAATGAGGAGATCATCGATGCAACAAACGCCTATTTTGAAGGGTCGGAGAAATCGTATTATTCGAAAGAAATCGAAAAATTGGAAAAACGTTGGATAAGTGTCTCGAGCTAAAGGCGGCTACGTTGAAAAACAAATTTTTTTTGTCCGAAAAAATTATTCCTTATTTCATTTTTCCCAGACTTCTCACTTCGCCCTCGTATTTATTTATTTATACAATATTTTCATCAATTTTTCAGAGTTTTCACGTGTTTTATATTTTTTATGTAAATTACACGAATTTTTATGCAATTTACGTTATTTACATAAAAATGTAAATATCGTTTGTTACATGTAAAATGCCCAACACTGCTTATATACTTCTATATATACTAGTCTTTATTTCTTATCTTCGTTCTTACACATCTCTCTTCGAGAGCTCAAAGAGTAATCCCACAAAACTACAATCTAAAAACACGTCCTTTCGTAACGTGTAGTAATTCCTGACACCGTCGCTTGGCGTCACCACACTTAAAATAAGTCTAATACTAATAAAATAATTATTATTATAAATTCAAAAAAGTTTTAGCTCTACACAAACGAATTAGCTTGCATATTTATCCATCGAAGCAAAATTAAAAAAAAAAATATCATCACAGCACATTAAAAATATTTCGTTCCGATTTGCAATTAGTAAGAAATTTACACCAATTTCCTGGATAAAATTTAATCCCGATATGGTGTCCCAATCCCAAAATAATCACAAAAATTTCATGAAATTTTATTAATTAAAACATTATTTATTTTAATTTAAGAATAATTGTTTTGTTATTCTATTTATTTTATCGCATAATAATATGCAACATGCAATTTATAAATAAATAAATAAATAAATAAATTATGTGAATCCTAGCATATGTTAATTTTCATCAAAAAAAAATAAATAAATAAATAAAATTTTTATGTATTTATTGAATAAAGTTTGTATAAACTTCCATAATATGATGTTGTGTTGCAGGTCTGTTTAGCACTAAAGGATTTAATCAATATTTTAAAATTGAATTTTAATTTTTTGAATATAAAACTATGATATTGTCCTTTTCAAAATAATAATAATTACAAAAAATAATTAATGTTATTGAAATAATAAAATTGTATAGGCTTATTGAAACTAGATAATGTAGTATTGTTGTTCAATATTGAATTCACGTAAAGGTAACTATAGCAACACCTACACACAAATTCCATTTCATTTTTCTGCAAAAATTAAAATACTGAGTGTTTTTCTACATATTATACGAGTATTTTGCAATAGAACATGAGAACCCAGATGTTTCACAAATAACAAATAAACTGTTTGGAACTTCATAATCCGCATATATGATGGTGTCATGAAAATCAGAAGCATGAAAATAAAAATATAAATTTTGAAAATTTTATGATACATATTTTTATTATTAAAATTGTGTATTTTAGATTACAACCGAAAATAAAATTTTATTGTAATTTTTCTCACGGGATTAATGTTTTTGTTGCTGGGTACATAAAAATGCTAATCTAAAAATATATTGGTACAATAAAAAAATATGTTACATTTAAAGGAGACAATTTTTGATTAACTTCAAAATATTATTGTTTTCTAGGATTAGGGAAACACAAAAAAAAATCAGCGGTGTTTGTGAAGTTTAATTTCTTATATGATAAAGAATATTTAAAATATTGTCTTCACCACTAATTTAACGTAACACAGTGAGTACCTATGCCTATGTCGTTTTTACACAAATCGTGACGTACATTTGCTAGAAAAAGTCTGCGTTCATCTGCTATCTATCAGCTATATCATGAAAAAATCAAAAATCAACAAACACAGTAAACCCTCGATTTAACGGACCCCGATTTAACGGACGCTCGATTTAACGGACAATTTTTTATTTTCCATTTTTCGGTTATCGATTATGATGGGATTGGGTATGTTGGATGGAAATGAGATTCTTAAATGATTTTGGGAAGAATTTCTGGAATATGGCCACCCGGGACGGAACTCAGCCATTAACCGATTATGATCGGATTCGGTATGTTGGATGAAAATGAGATTCTTAAATGATTTTTGGAAGAAATTCTGGAATACTGTTACAAAACTCGGTATTAAGCAAGCGCTTTTCTTAAAACAAGGGGCTCGTAATGTTTATTAAGTTTCTGGTAATGCTGAACATCTATCACCAGTACGTAACCACTTGAATGCTCACCACTCATGGAATTGGTAGGTTGATCGCCAGGCCAACTTCATACTTTTTCTTGGCTCGGATAAATTTATTGTATTCTTATCAACAAACCTCGAAAACTATTCACGAGAACATGGAATATGATGCCTTCTAGGACCATGAAATCTTCAGAACCTTTCAAACCAAGCGGAAATTTCCATCTTTGAGGTACTTGCAATACAAGAACTTAATCCATACTCCAGAACGTTTTCCAAAAATTATTTAGTAATCTAATTTGGACCCATAACGTTCGATTTCTGTCCTAGTTTGTCATATTCCAGAACTTCGACCAAAAAATATTTAAAAATCTCATTTCCATCCAGTATACCTAATCCCATCATAATCGGTTAAGAAATGTCTGAGTGCCGTCCCAGGTGGCCATATTACAGAATTTCTTCCCAACATCATTTAAGAATCCCACTCCCATCTAACATACCCAATCCCATTATAAATGGTTCAGAAACACTGAGTTCCGTCCCAGGTGGCCATAATACAGAATTCCTTCCCAAAATCATTTAAGATTCCCACTCCCATCCAACATACCCAATCCCACCATAATCGGTTAAGAAATGGCTGGGTTCCGTCCCAGGTGGCCATATTTCAGATCTTCTTCGCGAAATCATTTAAGAATCTCATTTCCATCCAGTATATCCAATCCCAACATAATCGGCTAAGAAATGCCTGACTTCCGTCCCAGATTAAAGCGGGACAGAAAAAATCTGCGTACACTTGCTGAATTATGGGATTCCCCGAAATACAATTGGTTCTAATGCATTCTTATGTGGAGTTCTTTCGTACAAAAATATTTGATCTAAATCAATTTTGTACGTTCTATGCGACACAAAAATGACAGATAGATTTGATTTAAATCAAATCTATATAGTTGAAAGATTTGATATCTTTTCAATTTGATCTACAGTACCACCACCAAACATTATTGTCAATTAAGACAGACGCCAAGATGCGCCATTTTTTGCGCCAAAATTTGTTTTTCGTTATTTTTTCTTTTTGTTCTCAGTTGTGTGTTTTGTGTATAGTTTTAAAGAGTATTTTTTTACAGTGTTGTGTTTAACTGTTTTTTACTTATAAAATGGAAGCAATACTCAATGAATTGATGGCATCATCTTCGTCGTCGTCATCATCATCAGACGATTTGTCAAAAATTGCCTTGCTTTCGTCTTCAGATGAGGTTATAATGATTATCCGGGCAACCTTATTTAAAAGGGATCCGAAACAACGAGTACAAAATTTTGTGGAGAATGTAGTACACAATTACTCAGAACAGGAGGTAAGTTGCGATAGTTTTCTTAGACCAAATATGACTCGTAGAGTTTGCCAAAAATTAAAAACGTTATGTATTTTCAGTAGATAATGCTTAGCTGATGAAACTAATTCCTCTTTACAGTTTCGAAATAATTTGCGTGTCTCCAGGCGAATGGCAGATTACTTGGCTGAAATGTACAAGGATTCTCCACATTACAAAACCAAATTGATTGGTGGAAAAAGGGCACCAGTGCTGAATCTCAATGTTTGTCCTTTTTATGGTAATAAATAAATTTCTAAAAATGAACAATAATTCACATTCGTATATTTATAGGTTCGCTGGTAATAAGGAGAGCTACAGGGAAGTAGCAAACCTATATTCAATATAACCAGCAGCCCATACACACATGGCAAATTTCAAGGTGTTTTTATACGACATTTCGGCACAACGCATACAATTTCCAAGCTCTGACGAATAAAGTCTGAGAAAGCCAGAGAGTTTGCGCAGGTATTCCCACTGAATGCTTAAATTGTTTAAGAATACTTATAGATATTTTTTTACTTTCAGCTTGCAGGATTTCCAAATATATTAGGTTGGGTGGATGAGATGTAGGATGGGTGTTACATATACATAATGAAGCCAGTCAACAAGGTACGATCAACGTAGGTACATAGACACGGATTGATTTCCCTAACGCTGCAAGGAATTTGTGATGCCAACAAAACATTTCTTGATTGTTTATTGGATCACCCAGTAAAATACATGACTCTACTGGAAGGAACTTCCAGTGATATGTGGAGAACGATATCATTTATTAGGAGATGCTGCTTATTCTTTAATTCCATATCTTTTGACACCGTATAAAGATTACGGGAATTTGATGGCAAAAAAATTAAATACAACAAAAAACACTGTCAAACGCGAGTTAAAATTGAAAATGCGTTTGCCCTACTGAAGCAGCGATTTAGACAACTAGTTCGGCTGGATTTCTTTACAGTTGAATAAATGTGTAAATTTGTCATGAGGTGCTGCGTTTTACATAATTTGTGTATCGAAAATGAGGATCTCTGGGCAGAGCCTGGTGAATTAGGAAATGAAGATGCTGTGCTTGCTGAAAAAACTGACCAAAGCTCGCCAAGCATTTCGGATGCAGTATTAAAAGAGTTGTAGGCGAAACAAAACGATTAGAAATTGTAAATATATTTAAATAAAGCGATTTAATTAATCCAAAAATATAAATGATTATTAATTCAAAATTATAAAAAATAAGATAAATCCAATTAAAAAAATCGTAAAAAATAACTAAACATATAATTTTTATTCAATTTTTATTTTTTTAAGATTTGGTCCAACATAGCAATTTTTTGTGACATTCTTATTCCCACACCTCCTTTTTCTCGGAATGCTCGTCTTTTTCCTTCTCCACCGTTTTAAAATACTCGGTTATGGTTTCTATTCTTACTTTTTAACTGGCCAACATCTCTTCACAGAACAACTGGTTCGCTGTTTTGCGAACTAGCTTTTTGGGCTGTGAGGCGTGAGTGTCGAAGTCTTCGGAACTATCCAAATCTGTAGGCTATGATAGGTCAATATTTAGTAATGAAGCTGGTGAGTTGGAGGTTGACGACTGTAAGTTTTGGACGTTTGGTGATTGGGAGGTTGATGGTTGATGAGTTTGGAAATATTGGAAGTTGAAATTAGGGATATGTGGGATGTGGTGATTGTCGATCGATTGACATATCGAAGAACTGGATGATGATGACTGGGAGATATAAGGTTGAGGACGTCTGGTACATGGTGATAAATTTGAAGTGAACGGTTGTGGTGATATACTTACACATTGACAACAAAACCAAACATTTTACATTCTTTGGCAACTGTCAAAACTTGATTTAGTTTTTGGTACGATTGAACTCTACATTATACGATATTTCGCATTTATCATTCAGTTCTTGTTATTCTGTCAGGTGGTGAAATAGTTTTTTTTGAAAGTTTATTTCATAACTGAAATTTGTTCTTGCCATGGAAAATAAAGTAAAATTATGGAAAGATGAGAACAGCTACAGAGAAAAGCGAAAATAATGGGAAGACAATATTCGTCAGTACAAAGGGTTATTAATAATTTTAAATTGACACGAAAATTCACCTCCAAGCCTCGTTCCGGCCGTCCATCAAAATTGTCTTGCAGGGAAAGACGACATATCGTGTCAATAGTAAGAAAAAATCCAAGACAGACTGCATCCCAATTAGCAAATGAAATAAAAAAAATTTTTTACAAAATTATTTGTCCTGATACTGCAAGAAAAATCCTCAAAAAAAGCTGGAGACCATGGACGGGTAGCTCGGAAAAACCCATTCATATTTCAAGTCAACCGACAAAAGCGCATTGCCTTTGCCAAACCGCACATAGATAAGCCAATAGAGTTTTGTAGTGGTGGAGTGATGATGTGAGGGAGGGGGGGAGTATGGCAAGTAATGGCGTTGGGAATATCAAGTTTATTGAATCGACGATGAATAAATATGATTATCTCCACATTGTAAAAAATAGTTTGAAAAAGTGCTCTAAAACTTGGCTCAGCGGAGGTTGTTAGGCTCTGGTTGTTAGGTTCTACACCCCCACAATCTCTAGACCTAATCCCAATCGAGCACTTATGGGATTGCCTAGACAGGAGAGTTTGAGAACACCGAAAAACAAGCAAAGAAATGTTGAAAACTGTTTTTAAAGAGAAGCCGGCGAAGCTAATTAATTCGATAACAAAAAGGCTCCGAGAAGTCATAAAGAATCGAGGTTTCCTTACGAAATACTAATTTTTTTTTTAGATTGGTTATTGTCTTTGTTTTATAATTTTTATTACAAGCGAACGCAGACTTTTTCTGCCTCGCTTTTGTGTATTTTCTGAAAAATCTACTGTTATATCAAAAACCGTAAAAGCGAAATAAATGAAGTTGTATGTGTTTTTTAGCAAATGTATGTGGTAGTCCACTTAAGCTAGTTGGACGACTAATTTAACATACTATCTCAATTGCTATCGGAACAAATTTGCTGTCCTGGTTAGGAAGTTTCAATCAACTGGCTGGATGAGTAATTTAACAACCTATTTAAAATGCTATAACGGAACCTTAGTCCAAATGTCTGGGAAACCGTGTTAATGACCGTTTACCATTTTCACTCAAAATCAAATTATAAATTCAAAAACTCTTAACAAATTTGCTGTCTTGGTTAGGAAGTTTCAATCAGGCTGGTTGAATCAGTAATTCAGCATCCTGTTTGAGGTACTAACGGAACCTGAGTCCAAATCTCGTGGAAGGCGCATGAATGGCAATTTATCATTTTTGCTCAAACTTAAAATTGAAATAGAAAAATGTATAATCTGTATTCGCATAGTGTAACTAATTTCCTAATTGAATAATTTTATATACAAGATACCACTAAATAGGTTGAATTATTGACCTATCTATAGAGAAGATTTTCCGGTATAAGGTTATTCCTAGTGGAAAAAGGGTAACCTTGTTAATAGCAATTTTCCACTGTAAATTTTGAGTATTTTATCAATGTGGGCCAATAACACGCCACTTCCAGAGATTAGGGCAAGAAACTACTACATAGGTTGAATGGGCCTATGTTTAAAGAACATTTTCCGGTATAAGGTTTTCCTAGCGGAGAAAATGCAATCTCGTTAATAGCAATTTTCCACCATGACTCTTCAGTTTTTTACCAGACTGGGCTTGTTATCAGCCCCGACTGATAAAATACTCACAATTACGGTGGAAAATTGCTATTAACACAATTATATTTTCTTCGCTATGAAAAATTGTATACCGCAAAATGTTCTCTATAGATAGGCCAATTCACCGTTTATAGTGGTATCGTGCCCTAATCTCTGGAAGTGGCTTCTTATTGGCCGAGACTGATAAAATACTCAATATTTTGAGTGAAAATTTACAATAAACATATTTGATATTTTTTAAGCTTTAATTTTATTTATTTGTTAATTTTTTTTTAAGTTATTTAAATATTTCTTTAATATCTTTTGTATTTATTATCCTCTTTATATTTTATGATGTAAATTATGAATTTATTTAATATAATAATAATTTTCACTACTTTGCATTTATAAAATATTAACAGTGCAAATCACCAACACTAAAACATTCAATATGGCGGGTATTGAAATCTCTTTGAATCCAATAGGAAAAGTGTTATTTTTTGTTAGAAACTTCACGGGCTCATGTATAAGTATCACACTATTACTTCAAATTCAAATAAGAAAAAAATGAATCGTATTGGAAATTTTAGTACAATCATATAAGTAGGGAGTAGTTTTTTTAAAAATGACTCAAATTTTTAAATAAAAAATATATAATATTTTCTAAAAGAAAAATTTAAAAACAAACTCAACCACGTATTGTGTCAAAATTATCAAGATTTTTATTAAAATAGATTAGAACTTTAAAACGTTTCGAATAAATATTTAAAAAAACAGAAAAAAATGGTCTAAATTCAAACTTGAGTTAAACTCAATGGCGTAAGGACACCTAGAATATAAAACTTTGTATCAAAAACCCGAAGTCAAGCATTGTAAGCACGAAATGGTTATTTAGGTGACTCAATAATAATGTCCGCCCAAATTTGAGTAAAAATTACATCAGTACACCGAGAATAGGAAAATTCGTAGTAATAATCCCGAAGTCGTGCATTATTATCACTAGATAATTATAGTTAAATCTAGTTAAAATCAGTATGCTGCCTGATGGTCTATATTAGTCTCGCCTGTCTCATAATTTAAAATTAATTTCCAAGAATACGAATCACTAATCATAAGCCTGGTATTATCCTGTAATACAATCATGATTTATTACACATATTAATGTGTTAAGTATATCGAAATAATAATAACGATTTCATTTAATGTGAAAATCTCACGGGGTGCTTACAATCATCAATATTTAATGTATTGAACTAGATTTCTGTGAACATATAGAGACGTCACAATATAGAATGAAGTTGAATAACCTAAGTGATTTATTCTATATATTTGTATTGCTAGTGTGTATGATATCCTCTTCTTAATTTGGAACAAAAGTTTTGTAACAGAAATATTGTTGTATACAAAATATAGAGTTGACCGGATGTAAAATATCAAGCTGTGGCTATGAAAATAATAAATCAAAAAGAATTGCGACGCCGGTTTTTGTTCCATACAAAAATGAACACACAGCGAGGAAGAAAGAAAAACCTGAAGAGGAAATATTTAATTTAACATTAAAATAAAATATCCAAATTTTAATTATCCCGTGACGCGATATGGATTTTTTACTCTATATTCAAATAAAGGATGTCCCAGTTGGTATGTATTCTAAACGAGTAAAGCGTATGGTTGAGTCAATTTCTTGAAAGAAATATGTTAGGCGCATGCCTGGAAACAGGTCGCTTTAATTTAACTCAATTGGCTTTATACTTGAAAACACGAGGTATTGGCTTAGTTTAGCGGGTGAAGTATTTACAGAGGTTTATATTTTATTGTTATTGCGCAACCTCTTCTAAAATTTAATTATTACCAGATTCTGGCAGAAAGTTGGTTGAATTGGAAGTTTCAATTGGTTTCAATCGAGACAATTAGAACAATTTTAGTTTAAAGGTTTGGTCGCCTAAACAGATGGCATTGGTCAAACTACCACAGTATTGTAATTACTTTGTACGTTTATCAAAAGGATAAATACGCTATGCATTTTTAACTCTTTTATAATAATAAACAGTATTTATTTGATCATTTTGGGATCCTTCGTTGTCTGTGTCCAATTGCAATTATAAGGGGCGTATCCAAAATTTATATTAGTTGCTCATATCAATCGTATAATTTGAGTTGTATCCTCATCGATTGAGAAATGACTTAGTTCTATTATGTAACAAGAAGCTTTATTATATGACCTCCGGACGCTCGATAAACCTTTCCCAATTTTTTTGGGACCCGATCGTGCGACTCGAAATTATGTAGAACCTCCAACATAAGTTTTCCAGAATTAAAGGCTTATAGTAAGCTAGTCTTTGCAATTGTAAACGTTCCTCACTCGGAATCCTTTGGTACAAACATACAATTTTATAACGTTATAGTAAATCGATTAATTATACAAAAAACATTAATTAAGTAACGAATAATATAAACTAATGTAGTTACTTATAACCCATATTTTCAAATAAACGCGATTACCGCAACCATACAGGCCATATCTTACCATAACGCAGCCAAACCTACGTAATAAATCATTATGAAACAAGACGCAACATAAAGTCAAACATCTCATTAAAATAAAAAAAAAGATGCGAAACTCATAATGTAGTGTGATGTAGCATCATGCAACATAGTGCAACATTCCACGCAACTTTGCAACAGGACGCAACTTGATGCAGCATCCAGCATGGTACACAATACGCAACATAATGCAACATAAAGCAACAATGTATAACATAACTCAAGGTAACGGTTCCACAAATGTATTCAAATTGTGTCGCATTGAAGTTGCTAGAGGATACTGCAGCATTGATGGATTATTTTGATAAGCACGTCCTTTTGGCTAGATACAGTGATATTAACGTTTCCGTCTAACACATAAATCATCAGGCCAATTAAACTTGCAGACATTACTTTACATTTAAGATCAGCATCAATACCTACTTTAAAAAGGTCATATTCCATATTAGCAAGCACGCAACACTTCCGTACCAAAACCATCATTGCTGCATACAATATACAGTTTGATATTTACGTAATCCATAACAACATTGACCTCCGCGGTTAGATCAAACTGCGATAGAGCATACACAACTTTATTTAGGCATAGTTAAAGATGTTTTTTCAGATGTGTGGTTACTGTCACGAACCATCAGGCCTGTGCGAAAAACTCAAGGATTTGAGAAGCGTTATGATCACACAAGTTGCTAAAGATAGAATATTTTACTAGCCAGTTTATCTAAGAAGAATTTGATTGAAGTTCAAAATAAAGTTTCTCATTAAAAGTACCCAGACACTCGATACCCATAAATGCAGCATAGGAGCAGTCGTTAACGGCTTTAGTAAAATAAAGTAGAATCGATAAATTTCGACACAGGGATTTTAAAGATTTACCGATCTATATATATATGGCCGGAATCTAAAAAAGTGGGATTCAAAATATTACCCGTTTTTGGGTGCATGTTTTTTCCTTATTTTAGAAAAGGTGGAGAAATATATCATGAACTCTGTGCGGATGAAACAGGAAACCCGCCACAATAGTGAACGACCCTTACTCATTAAAACAATCTTCTAAATCCTTGATCACCATTACAACCATTAGGTATTACTTCGCAGGGAGAAACGCTTTACTAATTTGTATCATCACACCATAATGGTTTATGCAGCTAAATTTGTGATAATGAAAATAAATCAAATTCTCCATGATTGCGGTTTATCCAAAAGCCCTAATTATATCGTTATTGTCGCTGTTGCCATTCGGACAGAATACCCTGTCTGTAAATTCTTGTATTGTTAATTGGTGTGAGAACTTCTGTGGCATATTATTTCAGACAGCTGAACCCAGTAAAAAACCATGATAAATCACACAAGCAACTATATTCTCCTTGACTATATTTTACTCGTTTGATGAAGCAAAACAGTTTCCTGGTATTAAGGGCGCACATAATCTTTTCCCATTTTGCTGTGTTAAATGAATTTTTAATATCTAAAATAATAATGGCCCAGATTTTTTTTACGGGGTTCTTTCCATCTCTTACCATTGATAGTGTTTCAGCCTGCTAGCCAGCTAAATATCATCAATCGTTGAGCACATCTTTTTAAAATCTTATTGGCGATGTGTGAGAGCTCTAGATCTTGAGGTCACTTTTTCTGGTCGGTTTTAGAGTAGATTTATGATAAATTTTCCGGCTCCATCCTACAGTCAAATAATACGAAATAAGGATGTGTCTACTGGTTGTCGTTTGCCGTTGGGAAGAAATATCAGCCTCTTCACTTTCCAAATATCTAGAAATGTAGCTTAATTAAGCAAGAGTGGTACAGCCCAAAAAGTTTATGGGGTTTCTCTTGTATTGTGATGTTAGGTAATCCAGCCAGGGAGCTTGGAAATTAGGGGATTTAGGAAGGACCTAAAGCAGCATTACTTACTTTATTTAATGGCAACTTTCAGTGCACCACATGCTTTCTTTTATGTATTTTGAAGAATAGATAGGAATAGTTGCTTTTTATTCCACATTAGGAGTAACGCCTAGGTCGAATGCACTTCCGCCGTAACGTTGCAATTTACTCATTCCACCAGGAAGCCGGCAGACGTCGTCAGTAAATTTTTTTGAGGTATTGTTAAAGAACATGATTAAGCGATACTGCCAATTAATTGGGTTGCCTTGGTATTAGTGATGCTCGATAACCCCCTTGGGTATGGTCGATTAAGTTCAACTATAAGTCTCCAGGAGAGCTTGACCTCTTCTAATTGTTCGAGTGCTGCCTTACTCATACACCGCACGAATTTAAATCAACGAAAATAACTGTGGGACTATGATCGCTTGCATTGAAAACTAAACTATTTTTTTGACCCGTTCGTTCTAGAAAAAGTATTTTGCTTCCACTTCAAAGAAAGCAGAGCTCAAATCGAACCGAAATTAAAGCGTAAAATAAGATCTACTGACAGACAAATAATTATAGTCTGATTATGGCCTATTTATATGCCATATTAAAATTTTAGGCTATACTCATTGTTGACCTAGCATTATAGGTTATTTAATTTAATGTTAGTAGAACACAAATCGAATATCGGGTCAAAACAAAGTTTGAACGCAAAACAAGTTCAATCGACATATAAATTATTTTAGTGTCATGATGACCTAATCAATTGTCCTATTTTAAAATTTTAGCCTCCACTCATTCTTTACCAAGCCTTAGGTTATTTTACTTAAAGCAAGCGGAGCTCAAATCAAATATCGTATCAAAACCAAAATTAAAACACAAAACAAGATCTATTAATAGTAAAAAATTATATTATTTGGCCTAATTAAATGACCCTTTAAAAATTTTAGGCTTAGCTCGTTCTTTACCAAGCATTTGATCATTCAATTTTGAGGTAGCTGAATCCTAACCGAAAATCAAACAAAATCCGAAATTAAAACAGGCCAAGATTTATTGAAATAGATGTATATAAATTATGACATAATCAAGTGGTCCATTAAAAGTTTTTCGATTTGGGTTGTGCTGTAAATTAAATAACCGTAAGCTTTGTCAAGTTCGAGTGGGGAAAATTTAATAATGGGGCATTTGATTAGTCCATAATGATCCCAAAACTGTTTGAATGTCGATTGTTCTTGTTTTGCGTTCTAATTTCGGTTTCAATCCTATTTTTGATTTTGGTTCTGCTACCTTTAAATAAAATAACCTAAAGCTTTGTATTTTTAAATTTTTCAAGCTTTGTATTTTTAAATTTGATCGTTTATTATCGATCCTAGTCATACTTAAGGAAACATTTAAATTTATTTGTTTGTGTCCAACAAATAAAACGAAAACGTAACTTACCCATTGCCATTAGAAAAAGTTAAGCTTTCATCTTATATCGATTCAGAATCCGTTAGAGCGTCTTGATTTTCCGATAGGGGATCCTGCTAACAAAATAAAATAGACAATATAAAAATTTTGAATTATATATGGATTAATGTGATACAAAAATAAATGAAAGTTAATAAAACTGCTAAAATAGTGTCTGGGGAATTAATGTAATAACAAATATCACTTAGGCGCAAATGCTGTTTGTGTTTAGCACTTTTCAAATGCGCCCTATTTGAAAAGTGCTAAACAAAACAAATACATAGTTGCAAAATCGCAGCGAAAGTGCGCATTTGACAACACTGAACTCCTCTATTTAAGAAAATTCTTTTGATTGCGGGTAAATGCGTAATGAAATAAAAAAAATCGGGAGCATCTCAAAATCTTGATTAATAAATTCTTGGTTTTGTAAAATTTTGGGTTATAAAATCTTGATTCGAACATTCTTGGATTTCAAAATCTCTCTTTTCCACAAAAAAAGAGATCTTGGTTTTCGAACAAATCTTGGTTTTTTTAAAATTATGTAAAAATGAAAAATTTTCAAGTGAAAATTTAAAAAAAATGTAAAGAAGAAAAATTAACGCATGCGATTTATTTATAAAATATTCTTATTTTAAAAATTATGATATGATTGTTGTTCTGGAATGAACGGTTAATAGTTCAAAATATATTTAAATAAATAATAACGAAACTAAAAATTTTAGTTAATAATTCACAAATTTTAAAGAAAAATAAATTAATTCTACGCAAAAATTAATATCTGAATTGAACATATTCCCGATTTCACTTCTTTGAGAAATATTGAAAGCAAACATTTGTTAGATAACTGATTCCATCTAAGTTGGGGCGTTGTTGCTCAAGAGTTAGCTAAAATCAGTTCTTGTCCCAAATCCGTAATTATTTGTAACCGACGATGCCAAGTTTCTACAGAGTTTGCGTGCGTGGAAAATTGTAGTTGCGACCATCCAACACCGTCCAAAACTTATAAAATATTTGGGTTTTGATAGATTATTTGGTCGTTTTGGTCCAATCAAATAAATTCTTTCAAACCAAACTCTTATTTTGAGAACATCCAAATCGAAGGTTTTCTTTAGTTCTCGATAATATGAAATTACTTTGTTATCTGGCTCTAAAGATAAATTTTTAAATAAACGGATTTACAAATAAATTTCCATACATAGCGGCACAACCTTGTGTTTGTACTGTACGCCAGATATAATCAGACCAAAGTTAAACAGACATTCAGCCTCCGGGAAAAAATGTTTAAAAGCAGCTAAACTCACTTTCTCGAAGCCTGACATTATTCGCTTTGAATTCAAATTAATGTTCCACTCACAGGCTAGTTTGCACAAGTCTCAAAATAGGCCTAAATTAAAACGGAATTTTTTTTCACCCATTAAGCAAAATAAAAGAGGAACTACCGAGCTACCAATTTCACCAAGCACCGTAAATAATTGACACATAAATAACGGGACCAACGCAAATGTGGCATCCATAAGTCAATATTCTGCTTTGACAAGCTGTGGAGAAAATATTATCCTGTTAGGAACTCCTTCGAGCTTTACCGAAGGAGTTCCTAACAGGATAATATTTTCTCCATTAAAAGATTTTTCAGCTAACACGAATTGATCTTCTTGTAAATATTTTCATTACTCCGGAATTAAAATGTTTTAAATATTATCGGACTCCTTTACTTTACACGATTAAGCTCGAAGAATTTTATGTTTTTGAGCCTGAGTAGATGTTAGATAAATACGGTTTTCATGACTACACTTAACAATACTGTCTCCTATAGTTTGTGATGGTAAACGTATCGTTTGACGAGTATTATTTTTTTACAATCTCGGTGGCTTTAAATATTGGTTTTTCAAAACCAAATTAATTTATAATTTTATAAATTAATTTAATCAAAGTTGGGAATTCCCAGAAAAAAAATATTTAATTGGAGTTCCCCAAATAAATAAAATAAGTTCGGTAAATCCCTAAATTTTTATACTATTAAAGTTAGGCCAAAGTGAAAAAAATCGATAATGCAGATAGTGTCCCGACTACACAAGCCGAAAGTTAAAACCATTATGTATTATATGGAAATATCCCAGCCGAAAGTAACTAAGCTACAAAATCTGCCGAAACCAAGTGTATCATAAGAAACAACAAATACAATTTAAATACTGAATTAAATGATTAGTTTCATGTGCATATAATATGTATATGAAACGTTTATTGGCAAATTTCAAAAATTTATAAATCATAACGTTTAAAATGTTATGTCTGGAAAAGGTTATCGCTGAAAAATTGTCCATTAAGTTTCAATTAAACAATAAAATTTTACAAATTTTTGAAGTTTGCACGTCTATTTCAGTCCCCTCAATTTCCCCGAACTCCCATCATGAAAATTGGAGTGGAAAATTTTCAACCGAGAACCATTGTTGAACCGATTCAATCGAGACCTTTTTCAGACATAACACTTTAAACGTTAAATTTTACAAATTTTCGAAGTTTGTACGCATTTCACTCCCCCCAATTTTCCCGAACTCCCAACTTGAAACTTGACCTGGAAAATTTTCCAGCAATAACCACTGATAAACCGATTCAAATGAGACCTCTTCCAAATATAACACTATAAAGGTTAAGCTTTCATAAATTTTTGAAGTTTGCACGTGTATTTCACTCCCCCCAATTTTGCCGAATCCCAACATGAAAATTGACCTGGAAAATTTTCCAGCGATAATAATCGACGGACCGATTCAATCGAGTCCTTTTTCCTTTATTTCACTCCCCCCAATTTTTCCGAACTCCCAACATGAAACTTGCCAAGGAAAATTTTCCAGCAATAACCGTTGATGAACCGGTTCAAACCAGACTTCTTCCAAATATAACACTATAAACGTTCAGTTTTTACAGGTTTTCAAAATTTGTACGTGTATTTCACTCCCCCATATTTTCCCGAACTCCCAACATGACACTTGACCTGGAAAGTTTTCCAGTGATAATTATCGAAGAACTGATTCAAACGAGACTTTTTACAGACATAACACGAAATTTTTACGTGTATTTCACTCCCTTAGTTTTCCCAAACTCCCAACTTGAAACTTGAGCTGAAAATTTTTTCAGCGATAACCATCGACAAACCGATTCAATCGAGACCTTTTCCAGATAAAACACTTTAAACGTTAAGTTTTTCAAATTTTCGAAGTTTATACGTATTTCACTCCCCCCCCCCTATTTTCACGAACTCCTAACATGAAACTTGACCTGAACAATTTTCCAGCAATAACCATTGATAAACCGATTCAAATGAGACCTCGTCCAAACATAACACTATAAACGTTCAATTTTTACAAAATTTTGAAGTTTGTACGTGTATTTCACTCCCCCAATTTTCCCGAACTCCAAACTTGAAACTTGAACTGGAAATTTTTCAGCGATAATTATCGAATAACCGATTCAAACGAGACTTTTTTCACACATAACACGAAATTTTTACGTGTATTTCACTACTCCCAATTTTCCCGAACTCCCAACATGAAACTTGACCTGGAAAATTTTCCAGTTTGTCCATACATACGTTACATACATATATACACGTGAAAGTAGTCAATTAAAGCCGGTATTTTACTTTTATTTGTTGTCTGTAATATTTGTTAGATATTTTCGGCTGATATTGTAGGTTAGTTACTGTCGGCTGGGATATTTCAATTTAATATAAGACAATGTAGGTTTTGTCTAAAGTAGTCAAGACACAATCTACATTATCGATTTTTCACTTTCGGCCGACAACTTTCGGCTAACTTTAATTAGGTTAAATTTTTGAGAAATTGAAAGAAAAATTAAATGGAGTTCCCCACATTTTAGTAAATCCGCTAATTTTCTAAAATTAATTGAATCAATTTTACCATAATTAAGGGAAATAATTTATAAATGGCATTCCCCAAATTTACAAAACAAATTCGGTAAAGCCCCAATGAACGAATGAATACAAATCGTTATTTCCCTAATTAATAAAAACATTTTACAAAGGGGTTTCCCAGATGTTGAAATATTTTTGGTAAATCTCCCATTTGATAATTTTAATTAATAAAATTCTCAGAATAGGGTAAATGATACAATAATGGACACTTGTCAACATTAATGTAGTTATTCGGCACTATAACTGTAAAAGCCTTTTGCGCCAAAAAGGAATTTTTGAGTTGTGTGCGTATTTAATATATTTGTTTCCTTTTAGTACATTAAATGCATAGGTCTTTCCCGTTTTTGTTTTATTAAATTCTTTTGTAAGAGAGTTTAGTGTTGAAGTAACCGTGGTTTGATACGGAAGTGTTTGTTGACATTTAGTGTGAATTTTTTAAGAACAAGGTCAGTTATGATTTAAATTTACTGTATTATAATTCTAAGTGAAACGAATGATTTGTTGAACTATTAAAACATAATTTTAATTAAAATTTAACTGTACTTAACAGAATAATTGCTACAAATGCATAAATTGCCTGTGTCCATTAATAATTGTTTTACTTCACCTGATCTTGTTATACGGCATGATGTGCCCATTATTATATCTATGAAAACTAGTTATGGTGATAGTGATCATTATTATGATATAATGTGGTGCCGATAGTTATAACAGTATGAATATTATAAGAATCTCGATTTTTGCCCAACAAAAGTCTACATATTTAGAAGAAAATATAGAAAAAGCCTGTGATGCGGTTATTAATAAAAAATTGCAAAGAAGACTGCATCTAAAATGTTTAACGTTCCTCGATCAACAATACAGTACCGATTATCAGCTAAATTTAAAAAAAAATCGTCCAGGACCAATGACTATTCTCACTGAAACGGAGGAAAGAACAATTGTCGAATGGATAATTGAATGTGCAAGAAAAGGATTCTCGAAACGTCGCGATGAGGTTATTGTATCGGTGAAGCGGTTCTTGGATGATTGTCCCAGAGATCATCCTTTTGGGGAAGAAACCCGACCTGGAAAGGATGGTACAATCTTTTTTTGAAAAGACATCCTTGCATAGCTACCAGAGTTATTACAAATTTTTATTTATTTGTACCGTAGGTGACGGCTGCCAGCTCTAAAGTAAGTCCTGAAAACTTACACAAATGGTTTGATCAAATAGAAAACTATTTGAAAGAAAAACAGCTAATTTCCATATTATCCGAACAAAATCGTATTTTTAATGGAGACGAGACTAATTTTATGCTATGCCCCAAATCAAAAAGCGTGTTAGCAAAAGTTGGCTGTAAAAATATCTAAGAAGTTGAGCAGGGTGCCTCTAAGTCGTGCTTGACAGCAATGTTTGGCTTCTCAGCCGTGGGAGATATGATACCTTCGACGATAATTTATCCAAACAAAAGAATACCAGAAGGCAAACGAAACTCAGTTCCGAGACTTTGGGGCGTTGGAAGAAGCGAGAGTGGTTGGATGACAAAAGAAGTGTTCCTTGAATACATTTATAATGTATTTTACCCGCGTACTATTAAAAATAACATAAAATTGCCAGTTATTTTATTTGTGGATGGGCATGTGACGCACCTGACATACGAACTAAGCAATTTATGTAATAAATTAAGGATACTACAGCCATGCGATGTAGCAGCGTTTAAGCCCTTAAAATCAGCGTGGCAAAAGGTGTCCTTGGAAACCTTTGCTCCACTATTACAGCAAGCTGTAAACCACGCAGTTAACCCGGTGACCATTAAAAATGGTTTTAAGGCATGTGGGATTTATCCTTTCAACAAATAAACTATTCGAAATGTCTAGGCAAATCAGGCTTACATGAGGGTATACATCAGACAGTCCAAGAGTCGTTCAATCCAGTATGTGATACCAGAGAGAGAGAGTGAATTAATTTTGAAAACTGAGGAGTTTCGATGTCTTCACAAAATTTATAAAGCGCCCTCCGCCAATTTAGGAATGCCACCGAATATTATGGATATCAATGAATTTATTTATCTACCTGAAGAATTCAACATTGAAGAGATAGAAATTACGGAACGGGCAGAATGTATGGAACGTAAGGAAAGGGAGGTCAATACAGACAATATGACACTGATAGGAAATACGGAACAAAAACAGGCTTCAGAAATTTCAGAATTGCGGATTGGACCTGAAAATTGTGCGGAACGTTGTGTTAAAACGATCGATCAATATGTGGCGCGGCCTAAAACTCCAGTGCGGAAAAATGAAAGAATATTAAAAGAAAAATTACCTTTTGTTATCACATCATCCGGATACGCAATAATTCAAGAAGAGAAGAAGCATCAAAAATTAGAAATGAAAATTGAACAGGAACATTGACAACTCTTACGAATTCAAAACAGAGAAAATAAACAAAAAATAAGGGAGGAAAAATCAAATAACAAACCGAAGCGAAAAACAAAAACCTAAGATTCTACCTAAAAAAAATTTTGCCAATTAAAAAACTTACCTTTGACGAATTTGTTCCTCTGGAACATTTATAAGACAACCAGAAAAGTCTGGGGTCGTTACATGTTAACGTGGTGGTTACAATAACGTCAAAGGAAATGATAACCGCTTCTCTAACCCAACCAAACCAGCTTGAAGAAACGCTACAGATGTCAGTACCTTTGACAACATCAATTTCTTTGATGGATGCGGAATGACCTGCTGCATATGAAGACAATAACAGCTCAATATCGAGTTGTATTAATGAAACGATTACGAAAATTTTGGAATTAAGCGATACTGATCTTCTAAGCACACCAAACGAATCTGAAGAAACAATTTTGACGGCAGCTTCTTCGAACACTACATTGGATATATTAATGCCAGAAAAAACTGAATGTAACATTGAAAAATACAGCAATTCGCACATATCCCAGGGAGTGCCAATTATTGTTCTTGAGTGGCCATTACTAGTGAAAGAACAACATTTTTTAAATATTAAATAATTTTCTTAATTTAATTTAAAATTACATTTTGTTAATTCAAAATTAAACAAAAATAATCACTTTATGTAATGTAGACAAATCGGTTGGTGCTTTGGTTAACCAAATTTCGTACATTTTCTTAGAAGTGTCCATTATTGTATCATTTACCTTAGGATTAAAACTATATTTTATAACAAGAGAATTTAATTAATTTTACCATGTATTGCCTATGCATCTAAATTCCCACTGAGCAGATTAAGTGCAACAGGGCACTTCCTAATCAATCTTGTTTACCGTTATAAAATATTATTCACTGGAGAACATAAAAATTATTATTATTATTATTGTTATTATCTTTATTTCAATCAAAACTATAAATGTAAGATTACAAAATACAATAAAATACATAGGTAGAAATAAAGTAAAACCCCTAGGTAAGGAAATACCTGTGTCTCCAACCGTTCTAAATATCGATCGAGTTTTCCCGGACTCCCCACATGAAAATTGACCTGAAATTTTTTCCAGGTGCGAGCATCATTTAAACCTTTCATTTGAATCTATTTTCAACCATGACACTTTAAACGACCAATATTTAGAAATTTTAAAATTTTGTGTGTGCGATATATTGAATCGAGTTTTCCCGGACTCCCCACATGAAAGTTGACCTGAAATTTTTTCCAGGTGCGAGCATCATTAAGACCTTTCATTTGAATCTATTTTCAACCATGACACTTTAAACGACCAATTTTTAGAAATTTTCAAATTTTGTGTGTACGATATATTGAATCGAGTTTTCCCGGACTCCCCACATGAAAATTTAACTGAAATTTTTTCCAGGCGCGAGCATCATTTAAACCTTTCATTTGAATCTATTTTTAACCATGACACTTTAAACGGTCAATATTTAGAAATTTTCAAATTTTGTGTGTGCGATATATCCAATCGAGTTTTCACGGACTCCCCACATGAAAATTGAACTGAAATTTTTTCCAGGTGCCAGCATCATTTAAACCTTTCATTTGAATCTATTTTCAACCATGACACTTTAAACGGTCAATATTTAGAAATTTTCAAATTTTGTGTGTGCGATATATTGAATCGAGTTTTCCCGGACTCCCCTCATGAAAATTGACCTGAAATTTTTTCCAGGTGCGAGCATCATATAAACCTTTCATTTGAATCTATTTCCAACCATGACACTTTAAACGGTCAATATTTAGAAATTTTCAAATTTTGTGTGTGCGATATATTCAATCGAGTTTTCACGGACTCCCGACATGAAAATTGACCTGAAATTTTTTCAAGGTGCGAGCATCACTAACCTTTCATTTGAATCTATTTCCAACTATGACACTTTAAACGTTAAATATTTAAAAATATTCAAATTTTGTATTTTATGTTTATTTGCAGTTTCCCAATAATAAAATGAATTTTTTCGAGTAACTAACACAGTTGATTTTTTTTGTTGTAGAAAACAAAAATTTGTGGTATAAAACACACTTTCGGCTGAAATATATCGGCTGAGAAATATCGGATGAGAAATGTCAACTGAGAAATGTCGGCTGAAAAATATCGGCTGATGCATATTAATATTTGACATACCATATTGTATTTTCGGCTGAGATAGCAAAGGCACTATCTGCATTATCGATTTTTTTACATACGGGTGAAAAGTATCGGCTAACTTTAACAGGGTATAAAAACGCCTATATTTTTCATTATTGCATCGAACACTAGCAAAGGTGTTTAGATTCCTCTTGTTTTAAGTATGTATTACACGATCGTGAAAACTATGACTGCGAAAAAAAACAATTTCAAAACTATAAAAACGTATAAATATCTCGATGGTAGGAGACTGAGCAGAACGGTTTCTGATTGTATTTATAAACAGCAGCGATTTCGCTTTTCCTGACTTTATAAAGGTGAGAATCCCAATTTAACTACGAGTCAACAATTAAGCCTAAGTATTGAAACTCAGTCACACCTAGAAGTTGAAAGCACTGTGGAGAGCAGGGATTTCTGTTGATAAAGTAGCTATGAAACGTCAATGTATTTGGGACAATTTCTACGTTAGGTCGTGTAAAATTTATAACTCTAGATTTATCCCTTACAGCCAACCGATGGTAATAGAACCATTTACTAAGTTTTGATAAATCACTTTACGCAATGCAAGTTGAGATTTTGATGCGTAGCGATCAAATGAATAACTAATGTAAATAAGAAACAGCAGAGGTCCAAGCATAGAGCGCTGGGGAACTCCACCTCAAGTTACGTAGGTCATTGATAGAGCTTTAGACTTTAACCACTTGACGATGATTTTTAAGATAACTACCAAACCAGTCTAGTATGACGCCCCTCACCCCTATGAACTTTAATTTCGTAAGCAGAATGAATCAACACTATTGAATGCTTTAGATATATCTAGAAATAAAGCAGTAGGCGTTTGAAACTTATTTATAGCCAAATATATATTACTTAGAAAGTGTAACAATAACTCCTCAGTAGATTTTCCCGCTGTGAAATCGAATTGTTTCTCATTTAGAAATTTAATCTTATCGAGATAATTGAGTAGTCTGCGCATCACCATTTTCTCAAATAGTTTAGAAAAAGTACATAAAAGAGCTATGGACCTATAGTTATTAAGCTCCAACCCATCTCCTTTTTTATAAAGCAGTATTTCCAGAGCTAGTTTAAATACATCTGGAAATATTCCCCTATTCAGGCTTAAATTAAACAGATATTTCAAAATATCTAACAAATACCAAGAACAATTTTTCACTAAAAATTGTTAGTTTCATCAATACCTTTGGTTGGTTTGTTTTTTAATATTTTCATTTCGGATATAAGTTCAACCGATTGTATTGGTTCAAAAACGCAGGATGTCATATAACCAATTGAAGAACCCGTTGTATATCTTGAGAATTCACGGAAATCGGTGGATAATGTGGTATTGTTAAACATTGAGATTGTGCCGGATGTAACATTTTAAAAAAAGTTCTTAAATTCATTGGAAATGGCTAACGAACAAGAAACAACCAAATCTGAGTTTCATTTTCTAATGTGCGTTATTGGGCTTTGGCCTAAGTTTTTTTCCTAGAATCTCATCAATTAGTTTCCAAGTTTTCTTGGAGATATTGCCTACTGAGAAAAATGTATTTTTGTAATAATTATTCTTTGTAGCCTTGACACTGACACATTTGACAGTTTTTTAACGAATTTTTGTAATCTACCATTGAATGGATTACACTCTAGTTTCTTCGAAAACTTGTGAAGCTTTTTTATTTGACGTAAAGATGTGAGTTCATTCATGGCTTGAGTATTCTAATGTTGTCAATGGCTACTGTATAACGTGAAGAAGCAATATGCGATTTAATAATGTTAAGAAACTTTTCGAAGGCAAAGTTGCAGTCAGCTTCGCAATAAACTGAATCCCAAGTTTCGAATAGCAAATAATTTTTAAGGATATAATAAATTACTCTAGGATAATCCGCATTATTGTCTAATGTAATCTTGCGACATGTATAGCTTGCTATTTTTAATTTAATTTTATTGGGGATACTCTGGATACAGGCATATACCAACTAAAATGTAACGAGTGCTAGGCGTTCTGCATCGGAAAAACAGGTCGGAGTTTTATTACACGCTTTAAAGAACACGTAAAAGATGTTGGAAAAGCATAACACGGTCGAAATACACAGAACATCTAAATCATCAACAGCAATGAGCACAGATACACAGGATATGACAGCAATTTAGAAATGAAAAAAGGCGAAAACACGAATAGAATAGAGGAGTATAAAATATATCAACACAGGAACAACCCACAATTTTTGAACGATAGGATGCCGTACAACGAAATTTACCAATATATAAAGGAAAATTTGTTAACCAAAATTAGAATATAGAAATAGTTGACGAATAGCTGACATAAAGAAAAAACTTCATTTTTTATTTAAATTTAAAAATTGAATTTAAAGAGCTTAGTTGTAACTAAAAAAGTGATTGAAAGTAAAATTTACGGTAGAGGTGAGAAATATGTTTTTATTATTTTCCAAAATTATCATGAAAAATAACATTTTGTTTATTCTCCCTAGTTATGGCTGCAAACAAAATAACTGATTCTGAAATAAATGAAAGCAGTACATCTGAACCATTTTCTGTCACAGGTAGTGAATATTTTTGTTCAAATCAGGGAAGTACTAGCGATGAATCAATATCAATTGAGGTAGGAGGCTCAGGTATAATTGAAGGTGATAATGGAGAACCAATAAATACCGATGACCCTGAAAATAATGAAGATTGGACTGATTTAGAATTTGAACCAAAGATTTTCGAATTTATCGGTCTATAAGGAATTAAACTACAATTAGAGAGTAATGTGTCACCAGAAAAAAATTTCTCTCTATTTTTTGATGAAAGTTTGCTTTTAAAAATAACAGAATGGGTCAACTTACGGGCTGCAACCAATTTACAATCTGGAAAGTTAAAGCCCAAATCAAATGTATTGAAATGGAAACCTTTAAGTATTCCAGAATTCAAGCGATTTCTTGGATTGTTTGTTCGACACTATTGGAGCAAAAACGAGATATATCATCATCCAGTTTTTGGAAAAACTATGAGCAGAAATCGGTTTGAAAATATTCTACGGTGTTTGTGTTTTTACAATAGCGAGACAAATGACATAAGCCATAGGCTTCAGAAAATATCGAACGTTTCCGATCTTATACTTGCCAAACACTGCACTATTCCGCACAACACCTAGCACTGGATGAAGCAATGATGATGTGGCGTGAACGGCTATCTTTTCGGCAATACATTCCAATAAAAGGCATAAATATGGGATTAAGTTTTACGAACTTTGTACGCACGATGGGTTCCTCCTAAATATGTTGATTTATAATGGTCAGAATACCGTGGAACCTCGAGTTGAAGGTCATGCTTTCAGTGTTGTTAAAGAGCTAATGAAAGATTACGTTAGAAAAGGTCACATATTGTACATGGATAACTATTACAGAATTATTATTTTGGCAGAACATCTCTTTGAGCAACGTACACATTTATGTGGAACTTTGAGAGTCAACCGAAAACAAAATCCGCCAGATGTAATTACCAAAAACCTTAAAAAATACTATTTGGAGACGAAGAAATAACATAACTGTGCAGAAATGGACTACGACTCGTATATGCGTCATACTATTAATGGCGTCACAAACCCCACAAAAGACATAAATAAAACATTTATTCTACCATTAGGCTTCAATTAGCTCATTTCGTGCAAATTTGTTATGTGATTTGTGGCTATCCCTAGCATAAGCACCTCTGTCATGAACGTGTTAAAAGGGAACATCTTCACGATAAATTTATAAACGATAATATTAGCTTGTATAGGTAAGTTAACAGTACTTGTACTTAACATTATTTTTAATTTTAGATGCATCGGATACTATTAAAGTTAGCCGATAGTTTCCAGCCGAAAGTTAAAAAAAATCGATAATGCAGATAGTGTCTTTGCTATCTCAGCCGAAAATATAATATGTTATGTCAAATATTAATATGCATCAGCCGATATTTTTCAGCCGACATTTCTCAGCCGACATTTTTCAGCCGATATTTCTCAGCCGATATTTTTCAGCCGAAAGTGTTTTTTATACAACAAATATTTGATTTCTACAACAAAAAAAATTTAAACCATTAAAAATAAAACACTAATCAATATTTTTAATACCCTGTTAAAGTTAGCCGATACTTTCCAGCCGAAAGTAAAAAAATCGATAATGCAGATAGTGTCTTTGCTATCTCAGCCGAAAATACAATATGTTATGTCAAATATTAATATGCATCAGCCGATATTTTTCAGCCGACATTTCTCAGCCGAGGCAAAATTTGAAAATTTCTAAATATTGACCGTTTAAAGTGTCATGGTTGGAAATAGATTCAAATGAAAGGTCTTAATGATGCTCGTACCTGGAAAAAATTGCAGGTCAATTTTTGTGTGGGGAGTCCGGGAAAACTTGATTGAATATATCGCACACACAAAATTTGAAAATTTCTAAATATTGACCGTTTAAAGTGTCATGGTTGCAGGTGCGATCATCATTGAGACCTTTCATTTGAATCTATTTCCAACCATGACACTTTAAACGGTCAATATTTAGAAATTTTCAAATTTTGTGTGTGCGATATATTCAATCAAGTTTTCCCGGACTCCCCACACAAAAATTGACCTGAAATTTTTTCCAGGTGCGAGCATCATTAAGACCTTTCATTTGAATCTATTTCCAACCATGACACTTTAAACGGTCAATATTTAGAAATTTTCAAATTTTGTGTGTGCGATATATTCAATCGAGTTTTCCCGGACTCCCCACATGAAAATTGACCTGAAATTTTTTCCAGATGCGAGCATCATTAAGACCTTTCATTTGAATCTATTTCCAACCATGACACTTTAAACGGTCAATATTTAGAAATGTTCAAATTTTGTGTGTGCGATATATCCAATCGCGTTTTCCCGGACTCCCCACATGAAAATTGACCTGCAATTTTTTCCAGGTGCGAGCATCATTGAGACCTTTCATTTGAATCTATTTCCAACCATGACACTTTAAACGGTCAATATTTAGAAATTTTTAAATTTTATGTGTGCGATATATTCAATCGAGTTTTCCCGGACTCCCCACATGAAAATTGACCTGAAATTCTTTTCAGGTGCGAGCAGCATTATGACCTTTCATTTGAATCTATTTCCAACCATGACACTTTAAACGGGTTATATTTAGAAATTTTCAAATTTTGTGTGTGCGATATATTTAATCGAGTTTTCCCGGACTCCCCACATGAAAATTGACCTGCAATTTTTTCCAGGTGCGATCGTCATTAAGACCTTTCATTTGAATCTATTTCCAACCATGACACTTTAAACGGTCAATATTTAGAAATTTTCAAATTTTGTGTGTGCGATATATTCAATCGAGTTTTCCCGGACTCCCCACATGAAAATTGACCTGCAATTTTTTCCAGGTGCGATCGTTATTAAGACCTTTCATTTGAATCTATTTGCAACCATGACACTTTAAACGGTCAATATTTAGAAATTTTCAAATTTTGTGTGTGCGATATATTCAATCGAATTTTCCCGGACTCCCCACACGAAAATTGACCTGAAATTTTTTCCAGGTGCGGTCATCATTAAGACCTTTCATTTGAATCTATTTCCAACCATGACACTTTAAACGGTCAATAGTTAGAAATGTTCAAATTTTGTGTGTGCGATATATTCAATCGAGTTTTCCCGGACTCCCCACATGAAAATTGACCTGCAATTTTTTCCAGGTGCGAGCATCATTAAAACCTTTCATTTGAATCTATTTCCAACCATGACACTTTAAACGGTCAATATTTAGAAATTTTCAAATTTTGTGTGTGCGATATATTCAATCGAGTTTTCCCGGACTCCCCACATGAAAATTGACCTGAAATTTTTTCAAGGTGCGATCATCATTAAGACCTTTCATTTGAATCTATTTCCAACCATGACACTTTAAACGGTCAATATTTAGAAATTTTCAAATTTTGTGTGTGCGATATATTCAATCGAGTTTTCCCGGACTCCCCACATCAAAATTGACCTGTAAATTCTTTCCAGGTGCGATCGTCATTAAGACCTTTCATTTGAATCTATTTCCAACCATGACACTTTAAACGGTCAATATTTAGAAATTTTCAAATTTTGTGTGTGCGATATATTCAATCGAGTTTTCCCGGACTCCCCACATGAAAATTGACCTGAAATTTTTTCCAGATGCGATCATCATTAAGACCTTTCATTTGAATCTATTTCCAACCATGACAC
Organism: Nephrotoma guestfalica; assembly: GCA_963691935.1. Classification (NCBI taxonomy): domain Eukaryota; kingdom Metazoa; phylum Arthropoda; class Insecta; order Diptera; family Tipulidae; genus Nephrotoma; species Nephrotoma guestfalica. The sequence continues at coordinate 248,053,553 of OY829913.1, read as the reverse complement.
TTTAAACGGTCAATAGTTAGAAATTTTCAAATTTTGTGTGTGCGATATATTCAATCGAGTTTTCCCGGACTCCCCACATGAAAATTGACCTGCAATTTTTTCCAGGTGCGATCGTCATTAAGACCTTTAATTTGAATCTATTTCCAACCATGACACTTTAAACAGTCAATATTTAGAAATTTTCAAATTTTATGTGTGCGATATATTCAATCGAGTTTTCCCGGACTCCCCACACGAAAATTGACCTGAAATTTTTTCCAGGTGCGGTCATCATTAAGACCTTTCATTTGAATCTATTTCCAACCATGACACTTTAAACGGTCAATATTTAGAAATGTTCAAATTTTGTGTGTGCGATATATTCAATCGAGTTTTCCCGGACTCCCCACATGAAAATTGACCTGCAATTTCATCCAGGTGCGATCGTCATTAAGACCTTTCATTTGAATCTATTTCCAACCATGACACTTTAAACGGTCAATATTTAGAAATTTTCAAATTTTGTGTGTGCGATATATTCAATCGAGTTTTCCCGGACTCCCCACATGAAAATTGACCTGAAATTTTTTCCAGGTGCGAGCATCATTAAGACCTTTCATTTGAATCTATTTCCAACCATGACACTTTAAACGGTCAATATTTAGAAATTTTCAAATTTTGTGTGTGCGATATATTTAATCGAGTTTTCCCGGACTCCCCACATCAAAATGTACCTGAAATTTTTTCCAGGTACGAGCATCATTAAGACCTTTCATTTGAATCTATTTCCAACCATGACACTTTAAACGGTCAATATTTAGAAATTTTCAAATTTTGTGTGTGCAATATATTCAATCGAGTTTTCCCGGACTCCCCACGTGAAAATTGACCTGAAATTTTTTCCAGGTGCGAGCATCTTTAAGACCTTTCATTTGAATCTATTTCCAACTATGACACTTTAAACGGTCAATATTTAGAAATTTTCAAATTTTGTGTGTGCGATATATCCAATCGCGTTTTCCCGGACTCCCCACATGAAAATTGACCTGAAATTTTTTCCAGGTGCGAGCATCATTGAGACCTTTCATTTGAATCTATTTCCTACCATGACACTTTAAACGGGTTATATTTAGAAATTTTCAAATTTTGTGTGTGCGATATATTCAATCGAGTTTTCCCGGACTCCCCACATGAAAATTGACCTGCAATTTCATCCAGGTGCGATCGTCATTAAGACCTTTCATTTGAATCTATTTCCAACCATGACACTTTAAACGGTCAATATTTAGAAATTTTCAAATTTTGTGTGTGCGATATATTCAATCGAGTTTTCCCGGACTCCCCACATGAAAATTGACCTATATTTTTTGATTTTTTAAATGGTTTTAGTTGATTTTTTTTTGTTGTAGAAAACAATTTTTGTGGTAAAAAAACATTTTCGGCTGAAAAATATCGGCTGAGAAATATCGGCTGAAAAATATCGGCTGAGAAATGTCGGCTGAAAAATATCGGCTGATGCATATTAATATGCATCATTGCAGCGTTATATTTGACATAACATATTGTATTTTCGGCTGAGATAGCAAAGACACTATCTGCATTATCGATTTTTTTACTTTCGGCTGGAAAGTATCGGCTAACTTTAACAAGGTATGCATCGGCAGCTCTTAAATCTCTTTGTGCATCTTCAATCGGGTGCTCATTGTTGCGTATGATAAAAATATCATTCATAGAATGAATATGGTGAACATCACTTTCTGCTGATTTACGTAAATATATTTGACCAGATTTGCACCATAGATATTTGTAATTATAATTTGACTTTATATTTTTAGCTTCACGGTAGAGCTGTTTAGTGTTTTATATTTACGCATTTTTAAAAGTATATTTGATAGTTGTAGTTTTTAGTTTGACATTTTAATAATCGTTCTGTGAACCGGCTCTATAGCTTCGATGAAATCTGATGAACACAAATGATGGCTCCAATTTAGAAAGTGTATTAACAATGACAACTTTAATATCATCATGCTTTATTGGTAATTCAGCAATTGTTATGCAAGGAGCATATTGAATTTGGTTTGGTTTATCCAATTGAGCGTCCGGTTCATCTAATTTGGTGTTTTGTATGCCAACTAGTTCTTCTAGCTTACTGATACGATTTAACAAGGCACTGTTTTTCAATTTTAAACTGTTAATGATGGAATAAAGCTCATCTAGTGTAGTCAATTTTTTAGTCATTTTCTTCAATTCTTTCATGATATCATGTTAGGCTTACATTGTATTCCGAAACCGAAGCATCAGTTTCAAGTAACGAATGACTGTATATATCCCGACACTGTTCGCAAAGTCAGTTTGCGAACCGATCTTTAATGCCCTCCAATAAATTGGCAGAAATATTTGCGCATTTAACATGAAATGATTTGCCACATGGACCGCCGCACTTAATTCCAGGATAACGAGATTTGGAAATATTTTCCTTACACATATGACATTTGGCAGACATAATGAATATGCAGATTGCGGTATTGTGATAACACTTAATCTAATTTATTTATTTAACTAACTAATTATCTTACTAATTTATTTATCTTGCGCTTTGACAACTAGACAATGAATGAAAATTCATATCAAATAAGTTCAAGTTAACTTTCAACATCTTGGTTTTTAAAAATAAATTTTAATTAATATTGAAAACCAAGGTTTTGATAACCAAAATTTTAAGACCAAGATTTCGAAAACTAAGATTTCGTCCCAAAAAATTCAATCGGCTACACGGAACATTGCTTATGCTATACCAATCTGGACACCCTGTATATTTAACTTTGTATTATTGTTTTATAGCACAACAACAAATTATTGACGTGCTACTGTTAAGGTGTTGCCGGTCGATTAAAACCAAAACCAAATAATTTATCATTTCAACGATATTGAATCAATTAAGTGCGGCGTGTACACACAGTAATTCAGAATAATTGAATGAAGTTATGATGAAAGCTGTATGGCATATGTACATTAAGCCATTCTGATTGATGTATCGAAACGATTATATTACCATGGTTCGACCTAATAGATGGTGGTAGGTGTATCGTGTACGAGTACATCTCATTTTGTTAATTTAATCGTACTTTCGGAGAATAATTAAAATTAAAATACACGTTCAATTTAAATTATGTAAAACATTGAATAAATAGTGTATTATAATTTTTCGCTGGTAATTACAAAATTATGCTAATTATTTTGAATTGGAAAAATTAACAAAAGTTACAATATGTACTTAACATGTTTGTACAAATATTATTCGTATGAATAGTTTTGGTGTTAAATAATTGTGTTTACATGTTTCGGTGCTTTTATATTACGAGCACTCGTATGTTGTAGCATTATTATTATGAAGGAGTATAATTCCTAATTACTACACAGGGTATTTAAATTAGAATAATCTACAACAAATTGTATATAGTTTAGTCCTATATCATGTACCACAATGTGTATATAGATAAAAATATAATCAAAGAAAATGATATTTGGAACATGCATATCATAATATATTATACCAAACACCAAACTATAAATTATGTACTTTGCATACATGTACATATATGAACAGATACAAAAAAAATTCTATAAATTCTAAATTAGAAATAAAATTATATAACACGAAAACTAATTTAATTCAAATGAATTTGTTGATAACATTATGTAGCTACACATAAATATGTGTTGTATATGATAAAATTATCATCTAATTTATGTTATGGTTTTTGACAATTTAATTTGTTTATTAGATTTATTATAAATAAAAAAATAACACAATAATCAACACATAATAAATGAATGTAGTGTGTTACAATTAAAAATTGTTGTTGAGATTAGAAATATGTTTTATATTGTTACGAATTTTACTGTACACTCGGTGGCCGAGTTGTTGATGTATATAACACTTGGTAATTATCTCACATGCAGTTGGTTTGAGAACAACCGAGGGCAACATTCAAGATTTATTTTTTTTTTGTTCTAATTTTCTAAAGCTCCTTTTTACAACTTTTTCCTATACAACCTCCTTTTACTCTAGCGACGCTCCGTGTTCAGTTAACGATAGAATTTCGATATAAAAAATCATTAATTTGAATTACCACAATTTCGTCTGTCCATAGTAACAATAGTTGCGCATTATAACATTTTGAAAATTTATATATTTATTAGTTTTCTTAATTTCTCCGCCTAAACGCTTCATTTGAATTCTTTGACAGAATTGTCGAACGACTCTGTTTCAGGGGTATAATGCATAGAGGTTCCTATGTATGTGAAGTTGGCCCGAAAAACCAGCCCGAAAAACACCTTTTCTATTTTGGTGCGTTTCTTTGCTAATTTCAATACCATCCCGAAAAATATCGTAATTGTATGGAATGCATATCTCATTCCGAAATAATTTTTTCATCTGTGTATCTACGAAATTTGTATTAATTAATATGAGAAAGCTAAAATTATCCCGAAAAGTTACAAAATTAATAATGCAATATTATACAGATAAAAATTGTAATATTAAAAATATTTTCCATAAATATTCAATATTATAGCCTTATCTTGAACCTGGTTGTAGTGAATTTTTCCATTTTATATGAAAAGTCGGTTAAATTAAAAATTTAATTGCTGGAATCCAGGAGATATCCCCCTCGAGATTATTTGCTCAAAAGTTAGGTCCATCCATCTCAGATATAACGCCAATAGCTCAAGTCTGAACGGTGATATAAAGGCCTGATCTAAAGCAAAATCCCAGCATAGGTTTCATGTCTAAAATGGGGTAAATTTACAATTTGGAAAAATCGGTTAAATTTCAAATTTAATTGCTGGAATCCAAGAGATATCCCCCTCGAGATTATTTGCTCAAAAGTTATTACCATTTGTGCGAAATAATTTTCGACGTAGCTGTTGCTCTGTCGTTTTCCTCCTCTAAATAATCCTGACCATAAAGGCAAATATGTGAAATATTTTTTTAACACCATTTCTAAAAAATCTGGATTGACAAATGTATTTAGACCACCATCGTCACATGTTGTTCGTTCCTGAATAATTATTTTGTCACAAATTTTTTTCAGATCGGCATAAAATGGGCTTTGGATGTACAAAGACATTGTTTTATTTTTTAAATACTCCATTTTATTGTGGTTTAATAATCTCGAGGGGGATATCTCCTGGATTCCAGCAATTAAGTTTTTAATTTAACCGACTTTTCCAAATTGTAAATTTACCCCATTTTAGACATGAAACCTATGCTGGGGTTTTGCTCTAGAACAGGCTTTTATATCCACCGTTCAGACTTGAGCTATTGACATTATATCTGAGATGAATGGACCTAACTATTGAGCAAATAATCTCGAGGGGGATATCTCCTGTATTCCAGCAATTAAATTTGTAATTTAACCGATTTTCCAAATTGAAAATTTACCCCATTTTAGACATGAAACCTATGCTGGGATTTTGCTTTAGATCAGGCCTTTATATCACCGTTCAGACTTGAGCTATTGGCGTTATATCTGAGATGGATGGACCTAACTTTTGAGCAACTAATCTCGAGGGGGATATCTCCTGGATTCCAGCAATTAAATTTTTAATTTAACCGACTTTTCCAAATTGTAAATTTACCCCATTTTATACATGAAACCTATGCTGGGATTTTGCTTTATATCAGGCCTTTATATCCACCGTTCAGACTTGAGCTATCTGCGTTATATCTGAGATGGATGGACCTAACTTTTGAGCAACTAATCTCGAGGGGAGTATCTCCTGGATTGCAGCAATTAAATTTGAAATTTAACCGATTTTTCCAAATTGTAAATTTACCCCATTTTATACATGAAACCTATGCTGGGATTTTGCTTTAGATCAGGCCTTTATATCCACCGTTCAGGCTTGAGCTATTGGTGTTATATCTGAGATGGATGGACCTAACTTTTGAGCAAATAATCTCGAGGGGGATATCTCCTGGATTCCAGCAATTAAATTTTTAATTTAACCGACTTTTCATATAAAATGGAAAAATTCACTACAACCAGGTTCAAGATAAGGCTATAATATTGAATATTTATGGAAAATATTTTTAATATTACAATTTTTATCTGTATAATATTGCATTATTAATTTTGTAACTTTTCGGGATAATTTTAGCTTTCTCATATTAATTAATACAAATTTCGTAGATGAAGACCTAGATGAAAAAATTATTTCGGGATTAGATATGCGTTTTCCATACAATTACGATATTTTTCGGGATGGTATTGAAATTAGCAAAGAAATGCACCAAAATAGAAAAGGTGTTTTTCGGGCCAACTTCACATACATGAGGTTCCTCAATTGTGGCTTTGTTATTCGAGGGAATCGCCAGAAATTTTTATTTAAAACAATTAGTTTAATTCAATTTATTGTAATGGAAGCACATTTGTAACCGCGCATTCGCGCTCGTGACAAACTTTTTATCCGTCTATTTCTCTGAATATGGTATTTGAATATTGTGCATAACGAACGATAAATACAGTGCGAATATTGTTATTGTGCGAATAGTTAAGCCTAAATGTCAGCCAGGTAATTACACAACGATCACACATTATTCTGTTTTATCGACAACTGAGACATTGTAAACAGATGGCATTTCTGGCGATTCAGTTGGATGTTATCTGTGGGAAATGATTTGTTAAGATTATTTTTTTTCAAACCCTGTGGGAGTGTCAAAAGTCCCGCGCAAAATTTGGCGGGTATGAGAAAATATAAAAGGACGAACAGTAGTAGAACGGGGATAGTTATATTGAGAATTTTGGTGCGAGTAAATTTCAAATTTTTGTGAGAAATATTGAGAGAAAAAAACAACAAAGAAAAACCTCAGTTACACCTAACTTAAATAGATTAAATTCAGTTTGTTGTGTATAATTAGTATTAAGTATCATTAATATTATAAATCTAACTAATTAAAGATAAGAAATAACTAAAAAATTTATAAAATTTATTGATTGAATATTTATAAAACTGACTTAATACTTTAATGGTGATAATAATACTTAATAAAACAGTTTAGCTAATAAAACGACACTACATATAAATCAGCTGAACGGTTTAAAATAAAATGATAAACTGAGTGCAAGGTTAAAGTCGGGCAATTTGTGCAAGAATACCTATCTTCAACGAAACCAAAAATTCGTCCATTATTGATTGATTGATTGATTGGACTGTAGCACCAAGTACTGGACAAGTGCCCCGGATAACGCCGGGCCTATTCCAACAGCCTGTTTACACATAACAATAGGAAGGATAGGAAAGGTTTTTTTTTTTCTTGAAACCAAAAATTCGTCCATTATGAAGAGATATTCTAAATATAAAATAAATTGTGCATAAAGAACTAAAAGTGTTAAGCATAAGAATAAGTAATTATAAAGGTCGTGAGAAAACTTTCTGATCACGTTAGATATTAATTTCATAACGATGAGTAATTAAAAATCGTAACAACCGAAAAGAAATAAAAAATTGTGTCGCACTCTATACGGTGCATCAATAAAACCGTGGTATAAAACTGTTTTTATATAAAAGTGTGCACACTAATATATCGTGTATTTACACCGTGTTACACGTATGAAAATATATGGCCTATAAGTTAATGTTAAGTGATGTGCGTACGCTATTTACTAATAAGCAACCTTTAACTTCGAGCTGTAAATCCGCAATCCGCATCTGCAAGGCTGCAACGGGGAAGTCTATTTTATTATTTTATTCTATATTACTTTACATTTCAAAAGAAACCTAATAAGCATCAAATTAAAAACAAACCAAAATAATAATTTTTAAAGAATAATTCATTAATTGTAGCTTAATTTTAAATACCTAATTTTAGTTCCTTTCTAATTTTTTTTTATTATACAAACATATTTTCTTTCATGTAAAACAAATTATTTCAAATCTTACTTTTCGAATTTATTTTGTTCTTGCATCCTTATAATCTAATTATCTAATGAGAATTTTTTTTTGATTTGAAATGATTTGTTTTGAAATTATTCCTATTTAAAATTTATCAATTTAAATATTCTAACCCTACTAACTTTATTTACAATATTCCTTTCAACAATTTTCCAAAATAATTTTTATTGATGAATAAATATTTGTTTTCTTTGTTAACTGATGAATTAACCAAAGTTCTTTCCTTTTCTTGGTCTTGTTTTTTTGTGAAATGTATTTAAAAAAAATATGTGGCATTAATTAAACTGGGATGATGAGGATGGACTAGAGTAAGTATTCAGATAGGTAGGTAGCTGGCATCGTCCCTTTCCCCGCGGTTACTCGTGGCTCACACATACTCTTCGAATCCTACGCTCAAACCCTGATGCTTAGCCGGCAACGACCGCTGATGAGTCCCTGTGTGAGCCCAGTTTTCTATAACATTCGTGTAACTTGGAGAATTTATTTCGATTAAATTTTCTTTTCATTCCGGTTTCATGGTATTTTTTTTTGTTGTTTTCGGGTTTCGTTCGCGTCAATTCTCCAGGTTAGACTAATGTTACACATTTTCTACTCCTGTTTCAATTAAAATTCAAATCTTTTATTTCAAAAAAATATAAAACAAATTAGAACAAATTTTTGTAGAAATTTTCTTAATACTTTGGAATTATGTTGGTCTTTAACATTTTTAATAAATCCTCCTTTTTTCTTCCCGAAATTATAATCTTCGATTTATAAATAGGTTTAAGACAAATTTGACTAATATTAATAGTATTATTATTACTGGATCGACTTCCAAATTTAATTAACGATGACTGGATCATCGTCATAGCCAAGTTTATAACGGTAAGTATTACTCTCCTTTTTGAATTCCACCACCTTAATAAAGGACGTCTTTATTTGATCGACGTTTATATTTTGTCCAGTGTTGAAATTTATCTCTTCTGATAAAGATTTTAAGTTGTTGAAGCCGCTAAATATTAATTCGGTTACTTGAAATGGTGCTCCTTGATTTGGAACGTATATCGGCCCTGATTTTCTTGATCTTTTTATATTCTGCTCTGTAACAGAATGGGCCGCATCTCCCTCATTTTGGGTATGCCCTCTTACAAGAAACTTGTGGGTTATGCTCTTTATATTTAAGTTATTGACTGCATACAGATATGTGGCCGCATTACGAAGCTGAAGGAAGGAACATAGCTACGATTTGTTATAATTCTAATAAAATTATTATTATTATAGGATGATTCGGTTCTATTTCTTTTCACACGAACCAATATCGATTGCAAACCATTACCTATTAAGATAAATGCATAATTTAAAAAATATACGTACTGTAAAGTTGTAGCAGTTCATTTTTGAATGATAAAAAAATGCAGAAGAATTTCCTATTGGTACAGGCATTACCGCCTGTAAATTATAAATGGCAACCACTTGATTCGTACCAGGTTACTTACATCCTTCAATATCTTTCGCCTTTTCCTGCCGACTCGACTCAGTTCTTTCTGTTCTTGATGTTTTTTATAGCATTTTTCTAATATTAATTTCTCATCTCCAGTTACATTCCTAAAAGCTTCACATTGGTTACACTGATCCTTGTTAGGAACGTGAAATTCAATGTTGAATTCATCTCTGCTATGGTTAGTCCACCATCTATAAATTCTCGACTCGTGCTAGATCGCACATAATGACTTTCCATTCGAGGTATAGAATTTTTATGTTCGCGTACTGAATCGGAAACTTCTTGGTCTAGTTTGGAATGATTATTGTGCTTGCCACGTTTGTCATCAGGTATTGCTCCAATACTGCCAAATTTTGCATCCATGACCATTCGAACAGTGCGTGCTTTTATTCCTAGAGTATTCAATAGAAAAGGCTTGCACACTCGAATCTTTTCACCTTCTTGCATGAAAAAAAATGCACAGTTAGCATGTAGCTTAATAATTCCGTTGATTTGGTAATGATGCTAGTGTCCAATATTCTCGAAACAGAATTATTATTTCATTTTCTGCCAGTTTGGATGTACAGTTAAGTCTGCATTTACATGGTGGACCTATTTTTCTTGACTCTATTATTTTTGCACGTGAAAAATTCTGGCAAGACACATCTATCAAATGTGTCTTGCCCAAATTTTTCAACCATTTTCTTTTGTTATTTCTCCCCTCGTCAGGATATCTCTGTTTTTTTTTAATGCGAAACATTCACCGTTTTTAAAAAAGTGAATGCTAACATCCATTGCCTCAGAGTCTGTTTCAGATGAAATAATTTCTGTAGGTGGGACATGTTTGGACCTACACGCTTAAATCTTAATTTCAAGTTAAGGCTCTATTTGAGAAACTCCTTTCGTCTGAAACGAGAAACGTATCTCAATTCATAAAATTCGTAAAATTCAACTATGCGGGATATATTTTCTTGATACTTGCCATGTCCGGAATGACCTTTTTGTTTAATTGCCTTACAATTGATTAAAACAGGATTATCTTCCTGTAAAGGACATGAAATGCTCTGTAGTTTTACAGGCATGTCAACCAATATTTGATCTAAACAAAATATTCGATTAAGTTTGAAGCAAGGACCTAGAATACAATATTTCTTACTCACCACTATGTAGCTCAACATTTTCATCACGTTCGAAGTAAATTTGATTTAAAATAAAATTTAAATAAAAATTTAGATTAGATTTAAAATAATCTAATTGTATAATAAATATAAATACTTTCATTCGATGGGGTTGATGAAATAGATTTTTTTCTACTCCGCTTAATTTAGAATTGGCTGGTGCGGCCATTTCCGCTAAAAATTGAAAACTGTTTGACGTAGCATCCACATTGTTTGATCCCAATGCTAATCGCATTAATCGTAGCCCTCGACAAAAATAGCTGCGTTATCACAGAACACATAATTTTTACTCTGCAATTTTGTTTAGAAGGTCTTGTTATTCAGTACTACAAAGACACATTTCACAATAGAACAGTTATAAATTATGTTACTAATGAACATTTTATTGAGATAACAATGACATAAAATCCATTTGTGTCTTTTTTGTTTCACAATATAACAGGTTCATTAGCAGAAAAACAATTGTGTCTTTATTTATCCAAAATAAACTATACTCTATTTGGCATAATTACCTTTGCAGCACTGTTGTTCTAAACACGTGCACTCGATACGAAACCTTGTGTATAACTAACCAACCAGTCGTTGTTTCTCCCGGAAAGAATAACACTCGCATCAATAACACAACGACAAATCCGTAATCTGGTGGTAAATTATCGAAATGGAACTATGCCTTTGTAACGGGTGATTTTTTAAGAGCTTGAGAACTTTTTTTTAAAAAAAAACGCATAAAATTTGCAAAATCTCATCGGTTCTTTATTTGAAACGTTAGATTGGTCCATGACATTTACTTTTTGAAGATAATTTCATTTAAATGTTGACCGCGGCTGCGTCTTAGGTGGTCCATTCGGAAAGTCCAATTTTGGGCAACTTTTTCGAGCATTTCGGCCGGAATAGCCCGAATTTCTTCGGAAATGTTGTCTTCCAAAACTGGAATAGTTGCTGGCTTATTTCTGTAGACTTTAGACTTGACGTAGCCCCACAAAAAATAGTCTAAAGGCGTCAAATCGCATGATCTTGGTGCCCAACTTACCGGGCCATTTCTTGAGATGAATTGTTCTCCGAAGTTTTCCCTCAAAATGGCCATAGAATCGCGAGCTGTGTGGCATGTAGCGCCATCTTGTTGAAACCACATGTCAACTAAGTTCAGTTCTTCCATTTTTGGCAACAAAAAGTTTGTTAGCATCGAACGATAGCGATCGCCATTCACCGTAACGTTGCGTCCAACAGCATCTTTGAAAAAATACGGTCCAATGATTCCACCAGCGTACAAACCACACCAAACAGTGCATTTTTCGGGATGCATGGGCAGTTCTTGAACGGCTTCTGGTTGCTCTTCACTCCAAATGCGGCAATTTTGCTTATTTACGTAGCCATTCAACCAGAAATGAGCCTCATCGCTGAACAAAATTTGTCGATAAAAAAGCGGATTTTCTGCCAACTTTTCTAGGGCCCATTCACTGAAAATTCGACGTTGTGGCAGATCGTTCGGCTTCAGTTCTTGCAGGAGCTGTATTTTATACGGTTTTACACCAAGATCTTTGCGTAAAATCTTCCATGTCGTCGAATAACACAAACCCAATTGCTGCGAACGGCGACGAATCGACATTTCACGGTCTTCAGCAACACTCTCAGAAACAGACGCAATATTCTCTTCTGTACGCACTGTACGCATTCGTGTGATTGGTTTAATGTCCAATAAAGTAAACTGAGTGCGAAACTTGGTCACAATCGCATTAATTGTTTGCTCACTTGGTCGATTATGTAGACCATAAATCGGACGTAAATCGCGAAACACTTTTCGAACCGAACACTGATTTTTGTAATATAATTCAATTATTTGCAAGCGTTGCTCGTTAGTAAGTCTATTCATTATGAAATGTCAAAGCATACTGAGCATCTTTCTCTTTGACACCTTGTCTGAAATCCCGCGTGATCTGTCAAATACTAATGCATGAAAATCCTAACCACAAAAAAATCACCCTTTATTTACGAAATAGTTTACATATTTTTGCACAATATGCAGTTGTGCTGTTGTTACTCTGGAAGGACGATTTTACCTTGAAAAAGTTAGCCGAAAGTTGCCAGCCAAAAGTGAAAAAAAAACGATAAGGCAGATAGTGTCTCGACTACGTCAGCCGAAAGCGAAAAAATTATGTAATAAATTAAAATATTTTTGCCGAAAGTCACCAACCTACAAAATCAGGCCAAAACATATGTATCATAACAAACAATAAATAATTTTTTCAATTTAACCGATATCAATTAATTGTTTCATGTGTACCTATATATTGTGGTATAGTAGCACACGGCCAACTTTCAAAAATTGGTTAAAACTGAACGCTAACAGCGTTATGTTTGGAAATGGTCTCAATTAAAGTTCTGTGTGAATGTTTTTTCCTTTTTTTTATTTTGGCACATCAAAAATTCAAAGATTTGGTGTCATATGGCCCGTTTCAAAATTTACAATTTTAATTTTTTCATTTTTTAACATACTAATTTAATTTAATTTTTTTTTCATACACCTGGTACACATCGATCCCTTTTCACACTTCTATCTGATTTGTTCTAATAAATTCATACACATTCTTATATACGTTCATTCCCATTCATAATAATTCAGACAAACTACTTGCACTCAATAGAACAACGAACATTTGTCTGCTCTGATTAAATGCAGAACATTTAGGAATCAAATGTTCGATGTACTCCACAACCAAACAGCTTTCACATAATTCACACACAACCAATGACCTCTCCTTCCCACAAGATTGAAGATATTTATACAGCATTTCCACATACACATTGCCATGAGTTTCCCCACCCTTATTAATTAGTTCTAACCCACTCCGGGAGTCAGAGAATAACACTATTCGCCCTCCCCCTTGTGTCATTACCAACTTGATCCCTTCCATAATCCCTATCAATTCTGCATTCATTATACAGATACTGTCATGTACTTTTACCATTTTCTCTTTCCTCATTGAAGGAATATAAATTCCCACACCTACTCGATCATCATTTACACTTGCATCTGTATACACTTCCACATGTCCAACATAATTCATTCGCATTTTGCAAAAATTACTCTTAACCGATAACTCATTCATCATTGCTTTTGTTGTGTCACCGAACTTCAACCGTACTATTATATTGCTCGGAGGGACTTTCGGGTTTGCCGGACGAATCTTGGAGAATATGTGAATATTTTTAATAAGATTGCCAGTGATCTTGTTGTCTGTTTGTAAACCGTCTCTCTTTTCAATCTCTCTTTCATTTCATTCACCAAATTTATTGTCCTTAGTTAACATTCGCACAGTCTCTCGCACGATGAACCATTCCCTCTTATAATTAAGAGGCGAACCACCCAATTCAGACCACAGAGTGTGTATTGGTGTTGCATTGATCGGTCCAAATACCACTCTGGCACACGCATTCTACACAAGCATCAACACCCCCTTTTTCGTGACATATCAGTCACACCCGGATGAGCTTCCCAATTCGGTTTGCTCATAGGAAAATTTTTCCACATGCACTTTGAAACTCATTTTTCTGTCAATCCAGATTCCCAAATACCTAGTCAATTTCACACACTCAATTCGCTCACTATATACTCGCACATCAACCATCCGATTCGTTCTAAAAGCCATACTACAACATTTACTCGAATTTACCCTCAAATTCAATTCATTCTAATATTCGGTTACCTGATTCACACATTCTTGAGCCCGACTGAAGGCCTCCTCGATGGTCCTTGCCTTGCCCATCAGGACCCAAGTCATCAAATTGCAAAATGACTTTACTCGAGGAGTCACACCTATGTATTGAGCTCGTGTACAGGTTGAAGAGAGCCGATAAAATTTAAGTGCCTTGGGGGAGGTCCATAGTCGCCGCTCCTTCCAACCTATACCCTCTACCACCTAAAACTAACTTTCTCTCATTCATGAACTCATACACCCATTTGCAAATTTTCCAAGGAAACCCCAAGTCCATAAGGATTTGATAAAGTTTCCCTGGAACCACGTAATCATATGCCCTTTCTATATCCAAAAATACCGCCACAACATACTTATTTTCCTTTTGTACTTCCCACACAAACTTTTCTACACATTAATTAGCAGAGTGGTTGTGACGGAACCCAAAGATGGTTTCCGGCAACAAATTTCCCTCATTCACAAATTTATCTATACGACCTTTCATCATACCATTCACAATTTAGCCAAATAAATTCACTAAACATACTGCCCTGTAATTTGTTGCCAGATTTCTATCCCGATCCCTTTTAGGAAAAGGTACCACTCTGCTTTCCTTCAATTTTTCCGGTATCTGAATACTCTTCATCCTTGATTGAGAATTCGAAGCAAGGCCGCCTTGGCTTCGAATTCTAATCTACCAATCATTTTATAACTCACTCTGCTAGTTCCGGGTGTAGTAGATTTTGATATTTCTAAAACCCCTCGGAACTCTTTCCATTCAAACTCCTTACACATATCGTTCATAGATTCATTTTCATTATCAGGTTACAAAACTTCATATATATCGCTCAAATTGCTACGTACGTCCGTAATCATTTGTAAAAAGACACCTCCATCCTCTCTGTCATCTAACACGGCATTTCTGCCTTGCGCTTTATATCCTCTCACCCGATTAAATTTATCCCATATGTCCTTACTTGTGGTTCTATGTGTCATTTTGACACTTGTTGTCATTACGAAAAGATAGTAATAAAAAATGGCATATCTGGTTCATACAGCCGCAAATTGTCGATAAAAATGTTTAAAAATTATCAAGCATTCGACAGTTTGTAATTGTTGTCAAAATTGTTTGCAATTCAATATTATGCCAGTCTATTTCAACAACACATCAGCAGAAACCAATTTGAACGAATTATTAGGCGCAGTTTGTTGTAAAAACTAATTCTATTTAAACTTGTGAAGTACAATTGTTTAAATCCCTTAACCTTACTTCAAATGAACACAACGTTTGGTAGGAATGCCACTAGGGCCATTTGCTATATCATAATGTTGGTCAACTTCGGCCTTATTGTGGAGAAATTCTCATGGGGACGCAGGCGAGTAATCTAGCAAAATTTCGCTAATTCAATATATTGGAAATGCATTGAATGGCTTAATTTGCTTTGTCATTGATGCCGCTATGGTCATTTGATAGTCAATAATGTTGGTCAACTTCGGCCTAATTGAGGAGAAATTCTGATGGGGAAGCAGGGGTGTAGCTAACGATCATGATTAACGTGTTTTGATATATCGCGAAATGTTGCAAAATGACCCCCCTGAATACTTATCAGAATTTCTCCTCAATTAGACCGAAGTTTACCAACATTATGGCCTAACAAAGCACGTTAGTCTTGAGCGACAGGCCATGACAAGCTTTGCCAAATTACAGTATTATATATTAATATTTATCACATTATAACCTAACAGATAGTTTAAACTGGTTCCTCATTCTCTCGAAGAATTTTTATATTATAAAAACTTAAACAAATTCTTAACCAAATAAACTGGCCAGTAGGTTAGCCAAATATTGTTTTCAACCGTGTAAATCTAATAAATTAATTTCACAATTGTTAACACTACCATTTATTTTTTTTGACGCTAATTCATATCACAATAAATTTAATTTTTTATCGAATCGGACATCGACCAGATTTTTAGGACTAGATCGGATATCGACCAATTTTAGCAATATATTAAAATTGATTATTATTTCTTGTTAAATGTAGATATCTTTTCAGCTAAAAAATTTCGGCTGATATGTTTTGTTAGATGAGCATCAATCAACGGATCGGAATTGATTACTTTCGGCTGAAAAATCTAAGACACTACCTACATTATCGACAATTTTTGCTTTCGGCTGGAAACTTTCGGCTAACTTTAGTAAGGTACCAATCTGACGATAAAAGGTTTTGATTATAGCTTAGAGGTTCTGATGAGGTTGTAGGGGTGAAATGCCATATCTGTTTCATACAGCCGAAAATTGTCGATAAAGAAGTTAATTAATTATCAACCAAAGTCACCCAACATTCGAAATTTTCCCAGGTAGAGACTAATCTCACTAGATTAGATTTTAATTGTAGGTTTGGTGTGGATCTGATGAGGTTATAGACGCCAATGTGGCTATGCTGATTCGATAGTTCATGAATATGACCATGATTATAAGTTTGGGTGGGTCTGATGAGTGTATAGGGGTAAAATTTTGGTTTTCCTAATGTTTTGTTGATAAAATCGTTCGCCACTCGCGATTATCCAATCTATGTAAATTCAATAGCACTTGGCGATAGGTAAATTTTGATTATAGTTTTCGGGTGGGTCTTGTGAGGTTATCGGAGTGAAAGACCACATCTGTTTCATACAGCCAAATATTGGTGATAAAGAAGTTATTTATCAAGCAAAGTCGTCCATCAAACTCATTATTCTGATTCGATAGCCGTTGACCATAGCTAAATGTTGATTGTAGGTTTGGGGTGGGTCTGATGAGGTTATAGGGATTTTTTGGAATTTTTGGAAATTTTGATTTTTTTGTCGATAAACCCGTTCAATATTCGAGTATTTGAAAGATATACTCTAATCTGATTATGCCAATTCGATGGTCCATGACGAAAAGTAGATTTCGTTCGTTATTCAAGATTTTTCCAGATAGACCCCAATCCGGTTAAGCTAATTCGATGGCCTTTCGATGGCCTATCATTCAAAATTTCGAGAAAAACTTTGAGAAAATCCAATCTTCACTCCTATAACATTATCAGACCCACATAAACCTATAATCAAAAATTGCAAATGTTCATGGCCATCGTATTGGCATAGTCGAATCGGTGTTCTCACAAATTTCCGAACTACGAACGATTGCATTTACAAAACAAGTGGAAAATTGGAAATTTCACCCCTCTCACTAAACCCACCCATAATCTACAACCAAAATCTTCCTAGGGTCGCCGGCTATCGAATAGGCATCGGCAGACCGGCGTTTGCCTGAATTATTCTCGAACGGCGAATGATTTTATTCCATGCCTGTCTAAACTTAGAATTTAAATCTTGGGTCATATTCTATAGAGTTTTCATACTGAGACAGACACAGGTTATTTGGCAAAATCTTAAAAGATTTTATCGTCGAAACAACGAAAAAAGGAACATTTCATCAATATAACCTCATTAAACCCACTCCAAATATATATGATAATTAAATTAGGGTCATGGTTCATCAAATTGGCACTGTCAGATCGGATCAAAATCTTGATATACAAACCTTTTATCAGATAAACGTGACTGTTGCATGGCTATTGTATGTATGTCTGCTGCTATTGACATTTTTTCTTTAGAAAATTGATGAATCATTTGTTACTTTTAAATCTATATTGCCGGCATTTTTCGGTTACATGTTGAAATTAATCTTCTTTATCGATAAAAACCAGCAATATCGACGCTTTAAACTATTTTCTGTTCGGGTAGGAAAAATAATATCTGCATTACCATCTTTCGGTTGGGATAAAATACACTATCTGCATTACCATATTTCAGCTGGAAACTCTCGGCTAACTTTAACAGTATCATAATCTCGACCAACCAACCATATTGTCGTCCTCGACAATTTACATAAAATAATAATAGAACTACTTAACTATTAACAAAAATATCGCTAAGGCTCGAAATATATCACTTTTGTAGTCTTCAGTTACCATAACACTTTTGACCAGCTTCAAACAGTCAGACAGTTGTTCGCCTTTCACATCTTGCACTAAACAACGATCATTGTCACTATATTTAAGGATCTCATAGAGACCTGTTACTGACAAGCCAATTTGAAATGCTCTCCCGTCGCAGCTGCGTAATTTTTTACCTTCACCAAGTCCTTGGGAATTAACTTTGGAGCTGTCCGACGATATTTGTCAAATTAATCGTTGTCTATAAGTTGGTTTTGTTTAAAGTGCCTCTCTTCGTACCCGAATATTATGCTAAATGGCGTTATGTTCGTAAAACCACGCTCTGCGCGCAGCATTGCTATTCACATATGGCAAACGGATTCATAGGTATCTCTTACTAAACCATAAATTAAATTTTCTGGAGCATACAATCGCCTTCGTTTTTTAGTTATGGGACAGGATTACCTTTTTCTAATCCGTCGCGAATGTTTCAAATATTTTTATCATCACGTTGCATTGCAGCTACCCAGTCAGTTGAATCTCTATCCCCCAAAAAAACCTATCACCCGGATCTAGCTCTCCTTGTTCAATACCGTGCCCTTCCTGTGGATGGTAACCATAGGGTAATTTAATTTTTCCTTACGAGATGTGGAAGATTCGTCTCTTAATTGTGGCATCCAAACGCCTTGGTTCAGCCATAAAGATACCTTTTGGTTACCAAGGCATCAAGCAAGCGAAAACCTCCATTCTAGATCACGAACTCCACAAAATTTTGCTAAACAATAAGTGACCGGGGTTACAACTTCCACTAGCTAGCAAACTTACATCTAAAATTAGCCAACTATAAGGCTTATGGAAACAGATGCGGCTTAATCCCGAGGCGAAAATTTTATAGACCAATTCCATTACTTAAAGTTTCTTTGAAACCTGGCCATTTTCCAAAATCAGATACCGCATCGTATTCAGTACCTGATTTTACTTTAATCCAGCCTATCCAGGTAGAGGTAACTAAGTCCGACCTAACTTTCAGAGTGCAATTAACTCGTAAAATAAATGCTGGAATTGTCAAGCATGCTCAGCTTAGATCTCATTTATAATTTGTATTCTCAAATATCGAGGGCCTTATCTTCAAAAGTCATCATCCCCGACACATACTCACAAAATCGAGTCGGCGTTCCCAATAGGGATCTCGAGTTGTACCAGTTGAAACCTCTGTCTATACTAAAAAGAGCATAAGCCATCCCTCTAAAGTCGTTTTTCCCATATCTCGATTCCACCGAGCAAAAAATTAAACTCGAAATCAATGAATGTATTTTAAACCAAACGGATGGTCGGACATTTGTGAAAGTGCTTATAAATGGTTTTGTTAGGTGAGGTTTTGACTCATTTATGGCTCGCTATGATAAAACGTTCCTCCGTTTTCCTTCGTAATTATCCACAGCGAGCTGTTCAAAGAGTCCATACCAGTGTCACAAATTTCGTTTGTACATGGCTCTTTGTTGACTTTTGTTATATAAATGGAAATCTTTGAAATCTCATGGAAGTGCAGACACCGGTTACCTTCCTTCTGCATTTTTCCCCTTGTATGCAATCGAAGTGATATATTGAGTTTGACACGGATTTTCATCCAGTAAAACTTTAAGTTATTCGTCTTCAAACTGTTTAACTACCCCTGGACGTGGATCGTCCTCAAGAGTAGCATTGCCTTCACGAAATCTTGCAAGCCACAATGACGTAAATGTTGATTTTCGACATCTATCTCTTCAAATTGATTCATACGAACGATAGTAACTAAAACTGGACTAAAACCTATGTCATAAAAACAGAAATGACTAAGCTACATACGAGTTTATCCAAAATGGTGGGCAATTTGGATGCGTTCAAAAATATTTTAATGCAACCAACTTTAGAACCGAATTTCTACTTACACACCTGATAGTTTTGCTCAATAGAAATTTAGCTTTACTCTTCAACCCTACAAATTCTCCAATATTTATGGAGTGCTAAAATCTTTCTTTTATTCCGACCAAGCCAACTGAGGTTTGATTGAGAGATTCATCATTTCCATTTGTTTCACTTCAGTTATATCGCCTCAAATATCCAGCAAGCATTTGGCCAAATTTTCGCATTTATTAGGTTTTGATGATTTTACATTTCATTATACAGTTCTGTTGTTGTTCATTGTGACACATTAGCAGTCTCGTGTGTTGTTTCCACGTTAGTTCTTCATCGGGCGCCTTCCAAGGTGGCAGTACCGCAGAATTGAAATTCTAAAGGCAGAGCAAAAAACTTCCCAAATCTATAAGCGTCTACCTCACATTAAGCAACTTTCTGGTCAGCGCTTTTGCTTCTTTAGAAGTGGCTGCGGGATAACATTTGGAAAGTGTTAGTAAGTATAAAATGCTATGGATGGAACCTCCAAAATTAAAAGGCAATCGAAGAGAATGTTAAGTGAAAACACAAATGTTTCCGAAATGGCTACAGGAACGAAAATTCAGAATCCCACCCTGACTTGTCGGGCTGCTGCACTGATTCTGGGGAGAGAAAAAGGGACACAAGGCGGGAGAAGGGAAACAAACACGACAGGCATGGTATCCCGCTACTGCAAATAGTTGTGATGATTACCAGAGGAGGAGCAGGATATCTTTTGCGCCTAGAAATAATTTCAAAAATTAAAGCTGCTACCGGTAGGCAAAAAAAATTTACAACGACATTGAGTTTGGCCTAGCCGAACGAAGCTACAGCCCAGGGCTATACAAGCCAGAAACTAATGAGCAACAGATAAAAAAACGGCACAACCGTAACAGGAGAAACCTAATAAGGCCAGTATCACGAACACAGCGGGAAGTAACCATAAACGAATTGAAACCGGCCCAGCTGTGGATAACGAAGATAAGAGGTTGAGAGAAGACTCGACTAAAGGCAGATGTTGGACACAAACAGTAAAATAGAACCGAAGGCTGTAGAAAAATGCAACAGAAGAAGCACAAATAAATCCAACTTCGAAAATAATAGCGAACCCAATTCCGAATGCAAAAATCACAACTAGATCTGACACAAGGACTATGAAAAAGGTTGGCAGAATAAGGTCTGAGGCCCTGCTCATTAAACCAAGGAAAGGCTTATCAAGAGCTGGCGTTGTGAGAGCGATCCGCAGTAAAGTGAGGCCGGAGAACGGAACCGAACGCAAGAGGCAAGAATGGCTTTCGCAAGACCCTGAGAGGGACCTACAGTGTTTAGCTTGGACGGTAGATTTACCGTTAAAATTCAAAACCTGGATTGCTATACCGACTGAAACGAAGTTGAAGAGTCGCTCGTACGACATATTGAAGGAATAAAGTTCGCCAAAACATCTTCGCAAGCTGCAGGGATCAAAAGGTAGCAGTGGTTGTAATCAATAAAAGGTCTGCCAGGAAGTAATTAAACAGAAGTAAAATAAAAATAAGTTGGATATTATGCAGAGTGTGGAAACGAGCCGTTGTCACTCACTGCTATAAATGCATCGAATTCGGCCACTTATGGCAAAAATGTGCTCTAAAATGGATTGTTGCGCGCCTTGCTAAGATAGCGGAATAGATGAAGTCGACCTGGTTCACATTCCTGGATCCGAAAAAGGTTATCACGATTGGACAAGGATCATTTGGGACAGGCCACAATTTGGAACCTTAATGGAAAGACGTTTAGTCCGAAACTATGGAGTAGCGTGAGGCTACTTATATGTTAAGTGTATGAGGCCAACGTCTTTAGTTGTTATTTTACACCATACGAGGCTGTGAAAAAATTTCAAGCCAAGCTCGATACCTTGGAGTATGAAATACTGAACACGGCGAGGCAGATCCCACCACTATAATACTACAGCTCTTGAGTGGGGAATGCAAAATGATTAAAGACTTCGACAGAGGCCCGTGATATTTTTAATATTTACAAGCTTGTGACCAAGAAACTCGGAGCATAAATTCAGATAAACAACACGGGCACTATACTACTATGAATTAAATATTAAGTACCCCCTTCCCGAGCGATGCAAAGATAATAGATCAAAACTTCCAGAGACGAACATCCCGCCCGGTCGGAACCAGGTGAGATGTGGAAAATGGTGTTCCGGTACGAACCACAAATCCTACTCCAAATGTACAACTCATGTTCGTCAGATGGAGTGTTCCGCGTTCAGTGGAATACTGCAAGGCTGTCACTGACCAATAAAGAGAAGGGAGGTCTTGAGATCTCTTCATCCTTTTGAATCCTGTGCATGCTAGATATGGGTAGGAAAGTGCTAGAGAGGTCGATAAAAGCAAGACCCGCTCGCGCAATCGAAGATGTTGGCAACCTTTTCACGAAACTGTACGGATTCAAAAGCGGCCTATCGACGACCGATGCGGTTAAAAACTGAACGAAGCGATCAAGGGAAACAAAAATTTATCATTTTTATTGACGGATTGTGGTACTAGTCAGTCTGGACTTAAAAAACGCCTTCAACTCTGTGAGGTGGTGTGATATTGTCGACGCACTCGACCATAGGTTCGAAATGCCAAAATATTTGTTGAGGATATTTCACAGATTTTTTGAAGATCGCACCTTGCGGTACTAAACCGAGAAAGAGTACCAAATTATGGTGGTAACGAGTAGAGCAGCCCAAGGATCCATACAAGGACACGATCTGTGGAACGCATTCTACGACAGCCTACTATGGATAGAAATGTCCGACTAGAGCAATTCAAACAGATAAAAGACATACAACACGAAAACCTCGATATGAGTATTTTCGAGTAAATCCAACTAACTGCAGACAACATTGCAAAGACTATTGTGGCTTATGGCAAATATTAGCGACCAGAGTCCAGCAAGCGGTGACTTTTAACCTCCATGTTGCAATCGGTATTCCTACATGGAACAGAAGTGTGGGCTGACTCGTTAAAAAAGGAGATGTACCAAAAGCGGCTTGTCCAATTACAGGGACGTGAAGCTTAACGCGTTACCTCGTTATACCGCACTGTATCTGAGGCAGACATCTTTCTAGTAGCTGGGTCTATATTCCAATTTAACTATTAGCCATGGAGCGTAAAACCGTTTACGAGCAAAAAACCGAGTTTGGAGGGAAATAGCGAGTAGAAATGAAAGATATCACACTATATAACGCCCAGAAATGCGAGAATAAAGCAAGATGAACAGCGATGAGCGGCCACATCTACTTCAAAAAATACCTAAACAAACTGGAGAAAGTAACATCGGACGAATGTCTATACCACCCAAGCGTTACGGATGATGCTGATCAAACCTTTTTCGAGTGCGAGAATTGGGTACAATAAAGAGGCGTAGTAGAGGGAGCCTTAGGTACATGGTCCCAAGGGACGGTAATAGGAAAGGTGGTTGGCGGTGGGGTGCACGGAGAGGCGAGACAGTTTGTGGAAAGCGTTTTGAAAGCGAAGGGAGTAGACCTCGACCGAAGCGGAACATAGGAGCCAGGCTCTCCTACAGGCAGGGAAGGCTACTTTGAAGTAATTTGTTAAACGATTCTAGAGTAATCTAGCGGAAGTGCAGGTGTTTTTAGTAGGTAGTTCGAATGCAAGAGCCTGACACTTGGTACGTAAAACGTGTTTACAGCTACAGCAGCCAAAAAAAATTAAAAACAAATACATTAACTCTTCGATAGCTCTGCATCTGGTTTATAAACTTATTTGTTTAAAGGTCTATTTACAGCGAGTGTCTGACATAAAACACATTAATAATGAAATCATACAATTGTTAAGGTAAAAAATAATTGTTTACATGGTCGACATATTTTCTACATTATCTACATTGTTGACGCCATTTTTTTAATTACCTACAAACATTGTCTACACATATAGAATATTAATTAACTAAACGCGGTGTAGCATATACTGCACAGCACTGTGCATAATGCCTTGAATACTGTACATAATTAAAGATGTCGCCAATATGTACGTAGGATATACTCGTATAAGGTACCTTATTAAAACCAGCAAAAAATATTTTAAATATATTCAAACGTTTTAATACATCTGCTGCCAACATACAAATTTGAATATATGTATCGTATGTATGTACTCGTATGCACAATTATAAAATCCAAATAATTGTATCCCCAAAACACCAGGTAAGTATTAAAAATGTATATTTTGTAAAATATTTGTTTTACATATCATCAGATATGTACATTTCATTTTTAATATCATTTGGTAATAGAATATTCAAATTTACATAAAAACAAAAATACGTAAGTTATGACAAATAAACATCTCAAATCATAAAAATGGAACATGTCGATCAAAAACCAAACGCACACACACACAAAAAGATGGTTCAGGTAAGAAACATTATGACAACAACAACGAGGTAAGGAAAATGCGAATGAACGAAAATTCGAATATAAAATAAATAGAAATTTTTTTTTTGATATTTTTGTTTATTTTCCTTAAAGTAAAATAAAATATTTCCAAAATAAAACCTCTTTTCCACAAAAAAAAAAAAAAAAAAATTATGAAGATAAATTTTCTGCCTAAGATATTGTTTGTCGCCCAAAATAAATATTAAAGAAAAAAAAATTGGAATGTTAGCAAAAAAAGTTTAACGTCTAAATTTTTATGTCACACATCCTCGTGTATTTTTTTTTTTTGCTGTTTGGTATTTTAAATATTGGTTTTACTTATGTTTATGTTATCATAACCATCATCATCATGATTATTTCATATTTGCATGAAATAATGATGAACATACATAAAGACATACGGACGTACATAAATTTATATTTTGTTCCCTTTTGGAAGAGACGAAAAACTGTTTTTACGAGCTTTTATGGAGCTTTTGGAAAAAGGGTATTTTTTTAGTTGTCCGTATGTAGATGTCACACATGTACGTTTCTGTTTCGTTTTAAAATAAAATTTTATGATTACTAATTTTTTACTCTGTTTCTCGGCTTTTTATACGTGTATATTATTTTTAAATCTAAAGAGATGAATAAATTTGTAGTATATGAGTATTTATAGGTTAGGTAGAGCAGGTATGTACATTATTTTGAGTAATTTGTTTAGTGTATCACATTCGTATTTACTTTTAATTTTATTTCCTGGGTTAGCATATATTAATATAATTTTCTGATGACATGTTGGAGGAGGAAGTAAAATCCGGGATCCACTACTATGTTTAAAAATTGAGGGACAACTTACTTACACTTAGGGTCACTTTTCTGTGTTTTCCTTTCAAATATAATCATCAAATATGTGCCATGTTATCATAATGAAACCAGAAAATTAGCTTTTCATTTTTCACGGACCATTACATAGCGGGCACAAATTTTGCAAGACCAGCATGTTTGTATGGACAATACTACAAACTACATAAATCACATGAAAAGTTTCCTAAATTTTCCGGGAAAATATTATAATCCGCGTCTCTAATTGACGTTTCTAAAAAGATACTCCTAAGTCTTATATAAAAGAAAACTCGTTTATGTTGGCCAAATCGGGAATTCAGGGTGTTCAGGACAGCTAAATTTGTATTGGTCTTCTAAAAATTACATAAAGGCTTTAAGTGTTTTATGTAATTTATGTGGCGTTAACGGCCATGTTTAGTTTGACAACAACAACAATGTTTGACCAAAACAAAATTTTGACTATGGCTTAAATATAATTAAATATCAATCCCAATTTTAACAAATTTAAATACGAGTTCAGTAATTATATGGAGACATCTAGTCCTCATAGGTATTTAGTGGGTTATTATCGGCAGTGTTTATTTTGACAACAACAACAATGTTTGACCTAAACAAAATTTAGACTACGGCTTAAATATAATTAAATATCAATTCAAATTTTAACAAATTTAAATCCGGGTTCAGTAATTATTTAGAGACACCTAGTCCTCATAGGTATTTAGTGTGTCATTATCGGCCATGGTTATTTTGACAACAACAACAATGTTTGACCAAAACACAATTTTGACTATGACTTAAATACACAGAAAAAAATAAATTTTGTTAAATTGATAAATTACTGGTTTTCAATTTTGTATAATTTTTTTTTATATATTTGATAAAATTCGTAAGGCTTGCAATAACTATTTGTATAAAAAGCAGTAGTCTTTAAATAAAGTTTTTTATTTGACAAATTAAATAAAAATGTGCAAAATATGATTTTCAAATTAGCGATTTTATACAAAAAGTAAGACATGTATAAATTTGCTTTTATGTCTATAAAATTTACGTACTGGCTTGACAAATAATTTATATTTTTTTTATAAACTATTATAATACGTCATTGCTCCTAGAAAATTTTAATTTCATATACATCATTTATGTATATAATATCATAATTCCAAATTTTTATAGTTCACACTTGAGGCTCATATGAGAAAATTGAAGTGTTATCGTTGTATGAATCCTACTTTAAAAATTTCATCGTTTTTTTGTAGTTACAGAGGAAAATTTAAAAATTTGTTCAAGACATTTCGAAACTGTTAAGCACTCAATCATAAGATCAATTCTTAAAAAATTAGCTCACAAAAAACCATCAGGTATGTTTAGCTATACTTTCTTCCGGGGATTAAAGGCATACAAATAACCCTTTAAAACTAAATTTGACTGGCTTAAGAGACTCGGACTCAGTAAACAGATACAAAGTACATGCAAAAATCTATTTTGAAAACGCGAAACTTCTGCAAAGTAATTCGAAGATGGATCACTATTTAATCTTACAGTTTTGCTTTGATAGTCTTATATATTTGTTTGTACGGGGTCCCAAATTACGGGTTAGAAAATGGTTTTTTGGTTAGAATTAGTTAGGAGAAATTGAGTCAGAGTTAGCATTCACGCACGCTGATCGTTTTCTTAAATTGTGTATCATTTAACCGTGCATTAAGGCAAATGAGTTCCTTATTTTTTCATAAATTATACACCTCGTTTTCATTTTATTAAAATCGTTCATAAATTATAAAACCATTGGTAAAAATATTAATAATCATAAGTCGAGTTATGAACTTGACTCAGGAATTTATGACTTACATGTTTTTATGTCATCGAATTATGGCTTTCAAAAATAAGTTATCATTTTCATACATTTTGTAAAAATCAGAAAACCGAAATATTTACAAAAGCACATTTATTCTAGTATTCAGTATCGAAATTTTATGCCGACAGGATGTCACTAACTAAGTTTGTGTTTTATTATTAATTATAATTATTATAAATTATAAAGTTTTTTAAAAATATTATGTGATTCTAGTAGTTTTTAAAGTGTTAAGTGAAAAAAGTAATAAGTGAACAAAAACTTTTTGCTGACGTCAAAAAGCGAAAAAAATGGCTGGTTCTTATTCAGGTTAAATATTCAGGTAAAATAAACATCGGCGATAATTTCGATATATTTTAATATATTCATTCAAATTATCACTTACAGATGGTGATGCAGATAAATACCCGAGAATAATGAGGGTCATGTAAAATCACTAATTAGAGCAACCCCATCCATTTGGTCAAAAATAGATTGGAGCATCTAGTGTATACCTGTACGATGCTTATCCACCCACTCAACACTCGAAAATGCCGCAACCAACTGGTGAGTTTAATGGAAAATAATTATTAGTTTGCGATAATAGTTTAATCACTTCACTTTTCAGGTTTTTGGAAACTTGTGCCCGCAGAATTTTTCATTACAAGAGGTGCTTTTGGAAATCCAGCGTAAATTGTTGCAATTATCAACCAAAAATATTTCATTAATTTTAAAAGTTATGTTTGTTTGAAAAAAGTTAAAAATAAAAAATAAATTCATAAAATTAAATACAAATTCTATATTTTCATTAAGATTGAGTTATTAAATCGAAACAGGTTTGTATGTTGACAATACATTTTTTATAAACTAGAAAACGAAAGATATAGTTTTCATGAAAACAGGTTATCGTATCAATAAGCAGTTTCTTTAAAATGATTAATTTTGTATCATAAGCAAACAGGATTATTATAGATTACTGAAACTGAACTTCAGTTTGAAAACATTAGTAACATTCACATAAATCGATTTATCAAAGTGATGAACCACTAGTACTTATTTAAAAAAACTATTTATCATATTCATAATTTTCGTATAAACACTATAAACTGTTCATACTTTCTACCACATTTGCTTTTCCCCTTAAACCGATGAAAAAAATTATCAATATTGTCAATTTTACTTATGGGTTGCGTTTTTTATCAATAATACTAATATTTTATCAATTTTACTAAGTTATTTTTTTCTGTGTATAATTCGATATCTATCCCAATTTTAAAAAATTTAAATCCGAGTTTAGTAATTATATAGAGACATCTAGTCCTCATAGGTATTTAGTGTGTCATTATCGGCCATGTTTATTTTGACAACAACAACAATGTTTGACCTAAACAAAATTTTGACTATGACTTAAATATAATTCAATATCAATTCCAATTTGAACAAATTTAAATCCGAGTTCAGTAATTATTTAGAGACATCAAGTCCTCATGGGTATTTAGTGTGTTATTATCGGCCATGTTTATTTTGACAACAACAACAATGTTTGATAAAAACAACATTTTGACTATGACTTAAATTTAATTCAATATATATCCCAATTTTAACAAATTTAAATCCGAGTTCAGTAAATATATAGACACATCAAGTCCTCATAGGTGTTTAGTGTGTTATTATCGGCCATGTTTATTTTGACAACAACAACAATGTTTGACAAAAACAACATCTTGACTATGACTTAAATATAATTCAATATCAATCACAATTTTAACAAATTTAAATCCGAATTCAGTAATTATATAGAGACTTCTACTCCTCGTAGGTATTTAGTGTGTTATTATCGGCCATGTGTATTTTGACAACAACAACTATATTTGACAAAAACAAAATTTTGACTATGACTTAAATTTAATTCAAGATCAATCACAATTTTAACAAATTTAAATCCGAGTTCAGTAATTATATAGAGACATCTAGTCCTCATAGGTATTTAGTGTGCTATTATCGGCCATGTTTATTTTGACAACAACAACAATGTTTGACAAAGACAAAATTTTGACTATGACTTAAATATAATTCAATATCAATTCCTATTTTAACAAATTAAAATCCGAGTTCAGTAATTATATAGAGTCATTTAGTGCTCATGGGTATTAGTATCGAACATGTTTATTTTGACAACAACAACAATGTTTGACCAAAACAAAATCTTGACTATGACTTAAATTTAATTCAATATATATCCCAATTTTAACAAATTTAAATACGAGTTCAGTAATTATATGGAGACATCTAGTCCTCATAGGTATTTAGTGTGTTATTATCGACCATGTTTATTTTGACAACAACAACAATGTTTGACAAAAACAACATTTTGGCTATGACTTAAATTTAATTCAATATATATCCCAATTTTAACAAATTTAAATCCGAGTTCAGTAATTATTTAGAGACATCAAGTCCTCATGGGTATTTAGTGTGTTATTATCGACCATGTTTATTTTGACAACAACAACAATGTTTGACAAAAACAACATTTTGACTATGACTTAAATATAATTCAATATCGATTCCAATTTTAACAAATTTAAATCCGAGTTCAGTAAATATATAGACACATCAAGTCCTCATAGGTGTTTAGTGTGTTATTATCGGCCATGTTTATTTTGACAACAACAACAATGTTTGACAAAAACAACAATTTGACTATGACTTAAATATAATTCAATATCAATCACAATTTTAAAAAATTTAAATCTGAGTTCAGTAATTATATAGAGACATCTAGTCCTCATAGGTATTTAGTGTGTTATTATCGGCCATGTTTATTTTGACAACAACAACAATGTATCACCAAAACAAAATATTGACTATGACTTAAATATAATTCAATATCTATCCCAATTTTAACAAATGTAAATCCGAATTCAGTAATTATATAGAGACTTCTAGTCCTCATAGGTATTTAGTGTGTTATTATCGGCCATGTTTATTTTGACAACAACAACAACGTTTGACAATACGAAATTTTGACTATGTAAATATAATTCAATATCAATCCCAATTTTAACAAATTAAAATCCGAGTTCAATAATTATATAGAGACATCTAGTCCTCATAGGTATCTAGTGTGTTATTATCGACCATGTTTATTTTGGCAACAACAACAATGTTTGACCAAAACAAAATCTTGACTATGATTTAAATATCAATCCCAATTTTAACAAATTTTAATCCGAGTTCAGTAATTATATAGAGACATCTAGTCCTCATAGGTATTTAGTGTATTATTACCAGCCATGTTTATTTTGACAACAACAATAATGTTTGACAAAAACAAAATTTTTACTATGACTTAAATATAATTCAATATCAATTCCAATGTTAACAAATTTAAATCCGAGTTCAGTAATTATGTAGAGACATCAAGTCCTCATAGGTATTTAGTGTGTTATTATCTGCCATGTTTATTTTGACAACAACAACAATGTTTGATCAAAACAAAATTTTGACTATATGACTTAAATATGATTCAATATCAATCCTTATTTGAGCAAATTTTAATCCGAGTTCAGAAATTATGTAGACATCTAGTCATCGTAAGTATTTAGTGCCTTGTAGCATTTCAGAATATACGTCACTTAGCTTATACTGGTTTATAGAAGTTTATCGGAAAAATTTCTAAAAATTTTCGTTAGCATTATGCCACTCCAAGTCTAGTCATTTTGCCTTAATTGAGTTAGAATTTAATATTTTTATGTTCCGGCCGTTTCCTATTTGTTTCCCAGAAAATTAGGTGTACTAAAATTTGTAGCAAGTTCGATCTAACATTAGTACGTAAGAACGACAACATCAATGGTTTAATCGGCATATCCGAATTTAGGATATTCTACTAATTACCAAATTCAAGTGTTTTTAGGAATTAGGACAAATTTTACTATTTTGAGCAGAATAGTGAAATTTGTTCTAAAAAAATCTTAATTTTTTTATGACAATTTAGGAATAAATTCACGAGATTAAATTTGAAGATAAATCTTGATGCCCTAAATGTTTATTTAAAAAATAATTATTAGTATCGTTTAAGTGAAAAGTTACATGTTGTAGGTAAGGACCAAATAAGCTGTTTTAGTTGATGTGGCTATTGCTTGAGAAGCACGGGTCTCATTTATCCTACTTCCGACCCAGACTCTATCTACGAGTATTCTGTGCAAATGCGCATACTAAACATTTTATTATTTATTTCATGAAAATTTAGTAAATAAATTCACTTACCACAAATCCTACGGTAAACATTGCACAATATAATCCTTTTGAAATATTCTGGTAATATTTTTTTTTGCAAACATCAGAATCCATCAAAAAGAAGATTTGCTGTAGGAAACATACTAGGCTGTGAATGTTGCCACACATACATGCCCGATTTATTTATTTTCAAGATAACATTTTTCTAAATATGTATGCACACATTTTATTATTTTTAATAATCTTAATGCTATCAGTACATACGAGTATCTGGATGAGTTTTATGATCCACATATACGAGCAACACAAAAGAGCAAAAAAAAAACAGATGAAAAATTATTATTATTATATCGGTTATTTGTAATAACTACGCCATAATTTCAAAATTAAAATTTAATTTATTCATAAATTTTTATTAATATTAGAGAAGCGATGAAGACGAAAATTCAAAAATGAAATATAAATATTTATATAAGTTTATATTTATCGTACCAAATAAAACTTTTTTGTGCTTTTTTCAAAAATAACAATAACAATAAATAAATTCGATGAACGTGAGATTGTAAAAACGTGAATTCATTATTTTCGGAAAATATTTTTGGAACATTTTTTTTGCTGTTATTATTTTGCAGGTGAAGCTTTTTTTATTACTATATACTTTTGGCATTACGAGTTTGAATTGAATGTTTGTCTGGAAAATTCATATTTGAGTGCGGGAAGCGGGAATAAAGCACAATAGATAATCTTGTTGAATATTTATCCGAAGAAATATCAAAAATCGTGAAGGCTCAGATTTAATATATAAAAAATAATTTTAAATTTAAAACTTAATTTTTTTTAATTAAACTAGAAATGTTTCTCAAATTTTCAGTACAAATCTTTCCCAAAGCCTTTTATTGTGGATTTTCTATAATCCCATTTTCACATAAAAGTATTTTTTTTTTTTCGTATCGGATTTAATGTCTTACTCCTATCATGTATTTGAATTTCGAAATTAAAAAGGATTAAATAATCATCATAGTTATTTGAAGAGACACAGAGACCGAGAGGGGAAACAACTATTTTATAAGAGTGAAGAAAATGGCTCTTGTTTGCTAGTAAGTATCGTAATATCTCAATTCAAAATCTTAATTTTATAGTTAGATTTTCATTTTATTTTAGTGTTTTGTGAGTATATGTGTGACTCTGCAATACATACGTATAAATTTAGTTACGGAATCATAGAGCACAGAATGGGAGGATTATACGATCTTAACGTTGACAATTGATTATTTTGGGGCCCATTGATTTATATTTTATTTTGTTTGATAGGTTAAATTTTTGCTTGTAATTAATTGTGGTGACAAGGATTACTGTAAAATTTATTTCACTTGGAAATTCAAAAATTCTGTATAGATTGTGTTTAGTATTAAAAAAAGGATTAACACAATTTTGTCTGTGTCCCGACTGTAAATTTTCATTGTGAGATTGGTTGAGAAATGATGTCGACACATTTTCCTTTATATAAGGATAGATCGATTGTTAATATAAGGATCAAAACTATTGATAGTGGCCATTAAGGACTCGTAGGGTGAGAGTTTTTTTGTAATACAGAATGCTGAATATAGTAATCAATATATATAAACCAGAATTCATCTCGGTCTGTTTGTTCCGAATTTCAGGCACTCAACCGATAAAGGGTTGAGTCTAAGGACCCCGTTAGAAATATTTTCTAGAATGTTAATTACTTAATAATTTTATTTCAAAAATGTGTTCAGGAAAGGAGTGGCAAGTGTTTCAGAAGATTCATTCAGCACTAAATTGATGAATCAAAATAAAATAAGCATCAACGTAAATAGCGAAGCTGCATATAGAAACGTAGTGAAAACTTTGAGCGAAGGCGCATTTATCTTTCACACGTTGAAAATAAACAAGAAAGGCCTATCAGAGTCATGGCAAGGAACTAACATCATACATGTAGCCCAGAGCAAATAAAGATGAATTATCATCAAAACCATTTAAAATAATCAGCGTAATGAACAAAATTATCTGAAAAAATAAAAAGCTAGACATGTAGGTACTAACATTCAGCTGTAACGAAAATATAACTAAAATTTACAAGATCACTAGTTTATTGGCTTGCAAAGTGGAAATTCAACCACTTAGAAAGCCTAAACTAATTCCACAATGCAAAAGATGTCAAGCACTAATGGGCAGCATATGGGCACACGCAATAATATTGTGACAAACTTCCAAGGTGTGTTAAATATGCCGGACACCACCTAACTGGAGAATGCGACAATCCGTAAGTACATCAAAAGTGTGTACACTGTGAACAAGGCCACCGTGCTAATTATTGAGGATGTATTGTTGCAATGGAAATTTAGAAAATTAAAATCCAAAGGATGAATAAAACTCAAATGTATGGTCAGGCAAATCGACACTAGCGGCAGACAAAACAAGACAAAAGGCAACCATTTGGTCGCGATCTAAGAACTGAATGTGTTACATATGCCGAAGCAATGAGAGGCAAGACACAAGATATTCTCATGAAACTGAGAAAATTTGATGAGAGGCTATAAAAATTTGAAGATAGCCCATTGAAGAACAGCATAATGAAAATCATGCCATGGAATGCAAATGGTCCGCTCCGACATCAACAAGAACTAACTAACTACAAGCAGTCCTCGATATTGAGACTATAGATGTGTGTTTTATGTCGGAAACACATTTTACTTAGCAATTCTACATAGTATTTAAAGGTTATTGCATTTGTCACACTACTCATCCAGATAATTCAGCCAGAGGAGGAAGTGCAATCATCATAAAAAATACATTTTGAAGAAGCAAAGTATGAAATAGGAGAAATTCAGGTCACAGTGCTTTATATAAAAACCAATAACTTTCCTACAGTTGTTGCAGGATTGTACTGTCCGCTAAGACATTCTACTAAAAACGAACAATACTCAGAGTTCTACAAACGTCTGGAAAAAGATTTATAATAGGTGGTGACTTCAATGCGAAAAATACCCACTGGGGTTCTAAATTAACTACAACTAAAGGAAAAGAATTACTGATTGTCATTAAAGAAAATGGATGTAAATCCATTTCAACTGGAAAACCAACATATTGGCAAACTGACCCAGAAAAAATACCTGGCATGATCGATTTTTTATAACCAAAAATATTTATAATAATTTTATGAAAGTCAAAGAAATCCAAGAAATGAGCTCAGATGATTCACCAATAGTTCTAACCCTGAGCGATTATATCATCCAAAAAGGGAATAATCCAGTACTAACCAACAAACATACGGACTAGCCAAGTTTCAAAATACACCTTGAACAAAGAATACTTTTGAAGGTTCCTTTAAAAACTATGGATGAACTGGACAAAGAAGAAGAAAAGTTCATTACAGATATTCAACAATCAGCATGGGAAAGTACTTCAGAAATCAAAGCAAGGCTTAAATGTAATAACTATCCAATAGAAATAAGAAATCTCTTTAGAGCTCCACAAGACAAACAAAGACTAAACAATCTTACTCAACAATTAACAAGAGAAAATCAGAAACAAAAAATGAGTCAGTTCATTTCTACTAATGTAAGTTGACCAATGACAGTAATACGGATTATTTGCTCTGGAAAGCAACTAAATCTCTGAAAAGGCCAATAATGCCGATTCAATCTATCACGAAAATAGATCGAACATGGGCAAACAAAAACAAAGAAAAAGCTGAAGGATTTGCTAATCATCTTGAAAATATATTTCAACCTCATGAATGTCAATTACGAGAAACATTGAATGAAAACAAGACAAATTCAAGAAGATGTCACACCTGCATCGTCTACTGAAGTAACAAACGAAATTAAAAACAATTTAAAATGAAAGAAAGCACCAGGGTTTGATCTGATTACCGGATAAATAATAAAGCAGCTACCGCGGAAAGATTCGGTAAAGTTAACTAGTATCATAAACGCTGCCTGCATTCAAGTTCAAATAGGTGCCATAACTTTGGAAAGTGGCTGAGGTTATCATGATTCCCAAACCAGGAAAACCGTCATAATTAATAACATCATATAGGCCTATGAAAAGCTACTATTAAAAAGCAATATATCATTGAGAAGACTGTAGCAGAGGAAAAGGTTTGTCCGCCGATGTAGCATAGGCCTTTGACAAGGTTTGACACGAAGGTTTAATCTACAAATTTTAATTAATGTACTTGTACCTGTACTTAAACAGTACAGCATAATACTGGAATCGTGTATACCGCAAAGATATTTCAGGTTTCAGCAAGAAGATGGAGCAGCTGGCCCGATTTTAGCGCCTAAATCCATCATCCAACTCACTCTCACCCCTAACGAATCTGGTTCACATTTAATAAGCTCATCATATTTGAGGAAAATACACAGTTGCCTTAGAATAAATTTGATAAAAAAAATGTTTTCTGTAAATGTTTTGACATTTGACTGAACTGTTAATGCCAAAAACACAAGAGCAAATTTCCGAATGCATCAAAATTACAATACACTAGTGTACATGGATTAAAACACACGTATGACCCATGTCATGCAGAATTACGCACGACATCTCTATTTCTAATTTGACTGTGCATCCGTTATCATGGACAACATGATAAAATAAAACTAAAAATCTACGCTAACTGCATGCCACATTGTTTATTGTTTTTCACTGTTGACACTAAATTTTAGCATTTTTATTTTAGTTTGACACATTTGTTAACTAGCAGAAAAAATAACAACACTCGGATTGATAGCTTGCTGTAACTAAAAAAAAAAAAGAATAAATGCCGCACACAAGTGTAAAAATTATGCTCATGTGGTTTACGGGCAAATCTGTATGCGGCGCTGCATGCGGAAAATCTGCAAATTTGTTTTCAGCATAAATTAATTAATGCATGAGATGCATGTCAGTTCAGTGGACAAAATATTTATAGTCCAATTCAATACAATATTTTTTTTAGTTTGATCAAATTTCAGCAGATATCAACAAAATATATATGGTTGGAATTTTTACTGCCATTTTTATAGATATGGCACTGCAAATTCTTAATTATGGTTTTCAACCAAATTTTTTTTTTTGTTAACGGATTTGTACAGAAAAAAAATCCCATTTATATTGTTCATGCCTGACACAGATTTGTTTGTCTAAATTGAAAGACGTCTCTAATGTTCATAAACCAAAATGATTAGATACTTGGACATCAAATGCGATAAATTTTGTGACCTCTATGAACAACTGGTATGAGCTAGTAATCAATTTAGATAGGTGCAAATTTAGACAAACTAACCAACGTTAGCCACACGATGTACTCTAATACTGTGTGCTGCTTTTTTTGATTTGTATATGCTTCAAAATAAACGTCTGCGGCAGTTATAAAACTCCAGTAATAAAACGGCGAATATTACATCAAACCACAAATTTGGTATATGGAACCGGAAGTCGTGTTTAAATTTTTTACTTTTTATGTTTTGAATGTGTAGTAATGTTAAAAAAAAACTGTATAACAAAAAAAAATTTGTAGTTGTTGTTGTTAAAGTTACAGGGTGTCAAATTTTGATAAAAATGATGAACATGATGTTGTAAATATGGCTATAAAAAAGAAAAATAATTATCCGATACTTATAAACCTGGGTTTACCGGACAAGTGGTGCAGTGGTTAAAGCTTCGGCACTTGGACCGGGAGGTGCTGGGTTCGAATCCCATCAGAGGCTAGATGCAAATCGAATTTTCATCATCGATTACGATCGGTGATGCTAAATAAATACAACTAAGACCCTCTGTGGAGTGCAGAATTCCGTGTCACGCGCCGACCCACCTTCCATGTCAATGTACATGTTGACGTGGAGCTTGCAATGTGCAGGTGGGTATACTGTAGTTTTGTGAGTAGGTGAAGTGGGTGGGTTAATGATGTGGAGTGAATGAGTGGTATCACAATGGGCCTAAAAATTGGCCTAAGTGTGCAGTAAGCAACCACTGAAACCTATAAACCTGGGCTCATTTTACAGATAAATGAATAGGGATTCTAAAAAAATTATAAAATTTGTACCATGTTTGAACTCTTCCGATTCAAAATGGCCGCCAAAATAGTAATTTAGGATTTTCTCAAAAACCTATTTTTTTTCCTCATTTAATTCTATTGAACACACCAAAAAATTGTACTTGTGTTATTTTTTGTTTTCTTGCAAAAGACGTTTGAGTATGAAGATCTACCCATTTTTTGTATATAAAATCAAAGTCAATGTGGTATTTTTTATTTTCAACTATTTTTACGATCAACTGGATAAAGTAACTGTTTAGAATTATTCAGTTCACAAATCGTTCATAAATTACATCACCCTAGGTTTGATCATTTTGCGTCTACGCGTGTTTATTTAATAAAATTATCCCATTTAATTAAAAATTTTTGCGATTTTCAACGCTATCTTGTTCAAAAATGGAACAATAGCTTCTGATTGCAAATTGTTATATGTTTATCCTATCAAAGTGACTGCTGTAATTATAATTAGGCACGTGTCACGTGACGCCACGTCACAATCTGTCATTTTATAAAACTCTTCCTCCTCCAGCCACACACGTCACAACATTCGATACTCCTTCCCCCATAAATATGTGAGATAGTTTATGGATAGCCCCTAAAGCAATTAGTAGAACAATCAAATTTTGCCATGAGTCATTTATTTTGTTAGGATTAAGCGTTTTTCTGTACCTGAACGCGTGATGTAGTTTATGGATAGCCCCTAAAGTAATTAGTAGAATAATGAAATTTTGGCATGACTCATTTATTTGGTTAGGTTTAATCACTATTTTCCGTACCTGAAAATAACCTTTTGGATCGCATTTTTAAAAATTTATCTGTATTCCTGAAATAATTTTTTTGAGATTCTATAGAATATGAAGTAGGCCTGTAAAATAACATAACCAGTGGCTTTTGTTAACATTTTTGTATAAATTAGAGTTTAAAATAATATTTCAGTTAGTTTAACTTGTGAAGTTCTATTTGAAGCATTTGCATGTTTAAATAACAAAAAATTAATTTAAAGTAGTTCAATTAATAAGTGTAATAATGTCTGGGCTCAAAAAGTGTTGTAAGCCGGTTCCTGAGACGAAATGTTCGAAAAATTTAAGAAAAGTTTCTGATTATATTAAAAGTCATTTGCCGCGCTCGACTGAAGTAATTGAAGATTCATCGATTTGCACAACGTGTTACCTGGTATCTTCTAAACGTCAGAAAATTGAAAGCGAAGTGTCACCCGTTACTGATTCATCAAATTCAAATGTTACCCCGCAGACATTATCAACACGCATTGACGAGAATATTTCGAGTAGTAGTGAAAGTGAGGAGTGCCAAATAAAAAGTGCTATCGCTCGTGAAAAACTTAATAAAATATTACCAGACATTGGGATGTCTCCTATATATCCGAGTAAGTTGGAATCCAGGCAATATCATGAGCAGCAAAAATTACTAAATTTAACTACCTCGCTGACGTCATCATCAACATCTTCGGTATCTGGTATCGAGCCTCTTTTGACTCACTCAGCGGAAAATCATCATAAAGCACGGCTTTATGATGAATTCATGGATCAACTAAAAGTCAAATTTCAACAGTTGGAGACAAATTGTGATAAAATACAGTTGCTGTCTACATTGCCGAAATCACTAATAATACAAGAAATCCAGGAAGAATTTAACGCAACGCAGTATATGGTACGAACAGCGAAAAATATTCAAAACAAGAATGGGTCACTGAGCCTTCCAGCACCCAAAGCTGGCAAACGGATAAATGATGAACTCAGAGACTCAGTGATAGAATATCATAATAATGATGATGTTAGTCGTATAATGCCTGGGAAAAACGATTGTATAACTATTGAAAAAGTTAAATTTCAGAAACGTCTAATGATGTGCACATTAAAGGAGTGCTATGAGGGGTACAAAATCAAATATAAGGATGATGAGCCAAAAAAAAATTGGCTTTTCTAAATTTTCTCTGCTTCCTCAAATACTGTGTGCAACTAGGAAGTAGCGGAACACATACAGTTTGTGTTTGTATAATACACCAAAATGTCAAATTAATTATTTATGGAACCAGGAAGGAAACTGTCACCAATGGAAAAATTTCGTGATAACAGGACTGAATTTCATCCATATTATGTACATGTTATCTTCTGCAGTGCGAGAACTGCCCATGATTGGATAATTTTCGCGAATATTTGAGAAACGCATTTTTGGACAATGATTGTCTGGATGCTGAATTATCGTTCAGTCAGTGGGTTTCAACTGACCGATGCAATTTGGAAAAGTTTTCAAAACCATTAGATGATTTTCTGGATTACTACATAATAAAGCTGAAAAATCTGATTCCCCATTGCTTTATAACACTGCAACAATGTGGTTTCATCAAAAATAAAAAGTTAACTCTGGAGCCCACAGAGGTACTGGTTTCGTGTGACTTTGCAGAAAATTATGCGTTTATAATGCAAAATGCAGCACAGGGTTTTCATTGGAACAACAAACAAGCAACTATTCATCCGTTTGTAATTAAAATCAAGGAGATAAATTGCAGCATTCCAGCTACATTATAATATCAGATTGTCTCCATCATGACGCCGTAGCAGTTTACGTGTTCATAGAAAAATTATTGCAGTTTTTGAAAACAAAAATTCCGGATTTATCTAAAGTTTATTATGTTACTGATGGTGCAGTAACACATTATAACAACAAAAAAAATTTTATGAATATAACTAAACACAAAGAGGATTTTGGAGTCGATTGTGAGTGGCATGGAAAGGGACCATGCGATGGACTAGGAGGTACTATTAAGAGAATGGCGTCCAGAGCCAGTCTCACCAAAGAATATGATGATACCATAACTAATGCTGCAGAATTTTTCAAATGGGCTCAAACTTTGAAAACTGATATGATTTTTGAATTTTGCTCAGATGCTGAATATAAGCTAAAACAAATTCAACCGGAGACTAGACTAGGGAATTTGAAAACAATAAAAGGAACTCGCGATTTTCACGCAATTATACCTTCAGGAGAAGGCAAGTTAAAATGTAAAAAATATTCAAATAGTGAACATTATGTAACATGTAAATTTTGATTTGTAATACATTTAATAAAATAATAATAATAATAATAAAAATAATAATAATAAAAATATATATACTAAAAAATTGGACTTGCGATATTTTGTTTCCTTGCAAAAAAAAAATAAAAAAATACCACATTGACTTTGATTTTATATACAAAAAATGGGTAGATCTTCATACTCAAACGTCTTTTGCAAGAAAACAAAAAATAACACAAGTACAATTTTAGAGAATAAAATGAGGAAAAATTAAAAAAAAAAATAAAAAATTGGTCTTTGAGAAAATTCTAAATTACTATTTTGGCGGCCATTTTGAATAGGAAGAGTTCAAACATGGTACGAATTTTATAATTTTTTTAGAATCCCTATTCATTTATCTTTAAAATGAGCCCAGGTTTATAAGTATCGGATAATTAGTTTTCGTTTTATAGCCATATATACAACATCATGTTCATCATTTTTATCAAAATTTGACATCCTGTATGTTTAACAACAACAAAAATTTCTCCACAAACTTTTTTTTTAATCAAGACTATACATTGAAAATATAAAAAACATGAAATTCAAACATGACTTCCAAAAATTTGTGATTTCAGGAATTTTTCACCAGGTTTATAAAGCAATCAATCGAGCTTAATTTAAGAAGCTCTCAAAATTGGTCTTATTTGATATCATGCTGAAATGGAATTTTTTTCTCGTCAAGTGGTTTCATTTAGTTTTATCACTTCACCTCTGAAATGGAGGAACGTTTTTGGAGAAAGTCAATAAAAATAGTATCACGAGAATTCTAAAAAAGTAGCGCCATCACTTCCCATCTGAGAGAACTAGTTTTCCTATTACGGTGGAGAAGAACCCCAGAATAGTCACTGTTTAAGGTGTTAAGGTTTCCCTATACATAATGTTGTGTCTAGGTTTCAGCAACGAATTTGTCCCGTGTGCACAAACAATATTCAATCCGCTAGTAAATACAATTTTTGACGAGCGTGAAGTTTTTAACAAATAACAAATATATCATTGTATTAGTGTTACACTGTTAACTAATTTCTAATAAGAATTTTGAGTGCAAATTTTTTGAAAAAACATGCTTTAGTTTAAAAGATTGTCATAATACGCGATCAAGCCAATAAAATAGTTTCAAGTGATAAATGCTAATAGGCCCATATGCCATATTACATAACGTCCTCCCGATTTCTGAATTTTTAAATACTCGTAACTACGTATAACATGAAGATTTTACTGTTTGAGTAGCTTATAGTTCGAATAATATTATAAGCGCCACTCGAATTGTTCTAAGACGTCATAAAGAGGTTACAAGGTTACAATAGCCCCATGTACTAAGTAATAACCTGTCCATATGTCATGTCCAACTCTCCTCAATTTTCATTTTTCTTTAGTAATTTGTATGGCATACTGATTTCATCTGTTTGAGTAGTTTATATATCGACTAAGATTATGAGGATCACAGGGATTCTTCCAAGACGTCATTAGCAAATTACAATAGGCCAATGTACTAAGTAATGAAAAGTCTATATACCATTTCCCAGCGGTCTCCCCAATTTAAATTTTTTTATTTAATTTGTATGACACAACGCTTTTACCTGTTTGAGTAGTTTATATGTCGACTAAGATTATAAGGATCACAGGGATTCTTCTAAGACGTCATCTGCAGATTACAATAGGCCCATGTACTAAGTATTGAAAAGTCTATATACCATTTCCCGGCGGTCTCCCCAATTTTAATTTTTTTATTTAATTTGTATGGCATACCGATTTCACCTGTT
The DNA here is from genome assembly GCA_963691935.1 of Nephrotoma guestfalica. Taxonomy (NCBI): domain Eukaryota; kingdom Metazoa; phylum Arthropoda; class Insecta; order Diptera; family Tipulidae; genus Nephrotoma; species Nephrotoma guestfalica. The sequence goes on along the minus strand of OY829913.1, from coordinate 248,011,213 downwards.
TGAGTAGTTTATATGTCGACTAAGATTATAAGGATCACAGGGATTCTTCTAAGACGTCATCTGCAGATTACAATAGGCCCATGTACTAAGTATTGAAAAGTCTATATACCATTTCTCGGCGGTCTCCCCAATTTTAACTTTTTTATTTAATTTGTATGGCATACCGATTTCACCTGTTTGGGTAGTTTATATGCCGACTAAGATTATAAGGATCACAGGGATTCTTCTAATACGTCATCTGCAGATTACAATAGGCCCATGTACTAAGTATTGAAAAGTCTATATACCATTTCCCGGCGGTCTCCCCAATTTTCAATTTTTTATTTAATTTGTATGGCACACCGATTTCACCTGTTTGAGTAGTTTATATGTCGACTACGATTAAGAGGATCACAGGGATTCTTCTAAGACGTCATCTGCAGATTACAATAGGCCCATGTACTAAGTATTGAGAAGTCTATATACCATTTCCCGGCGGTCTCCCCAATTTTAATTTTTTTATTTAATTTGTATGGCATACCGATTTCACCTGTTTGAGTAGTTTATATGTAGACTAAGATTATGAGGATCACAGGGATTCTTCTAAGACGTCATCAGCTGATTACAATAGGCCCATGTACTAAGTAATGAAAAGTCTATATGCTATGTCCCCGCGGGCTCCCCAATTTTCAATTTTTTATTTAATTTGTATGGCATACCGATTTCACCTGTTTGAGTAGTTTATATGTCGACTACGATTAAGAGGATCACAGGGATTCTTCTAAGACGTTATCAAGAGATTACAATAGCCCTATGTACTAAGTAAACTGTGTATATATCATTCCCCAGCGGTCACAACAATTTTCAATTTTGTATTTAATTTGAATGGCACACCGGTTTCATCTGTTTTAGTAGTTTATATGTCGACTAAGATTATGAGGATGACAGGGATTATTCTAAGACATCATCAGCAGATTACAATAGGCCCATGTACTAAGTAATGAAAAGTCTATATACCATTTCCCAGTGGTCTCCGCAATTTTCAATTTTTTATTTAATTTATATGGCATACCGATTTCATCTGTTTGAGTAGTTAGAGATTACAGTAGGTAGATTACAATAGGCCCATGTACTAAGTAATGAAAAGTCTGTATACCATTTTACAGCGGTCTCAAAAATTTTCAATTTTTTATTTAATTCGTATGGCACACCGATTTCACCTGTTTGAGTAGTTTATATGTCGACTAAGATTATGAGGATCACAGGGATTCTTCTAAGACGTCATCAAGAGATTACAATAACTCAATGTAAGTCTATATACCATTTCCCAGTGGTCTCCCCAATTTTCAATTTGTTATTTAATTTATATGGCATACCGATTTCACCTGTTTGAGCAGTTAATATCTCGACTAAGATTATGAGGATCACAGGGATTCTTCCAAGACGTCATCAGTAGATTATAATAGGCCCATGTACTAAGTATTGAAAAGTCTATATACCATTTCCCGGCGGTTTCCCCAATTTTAAATTTTTTATTTAATTTGTATGGCATACCGATTTCACCTGTTTGAGTAGTTTATATGTCGACTAAGATTATGAGGATCACAGGGATTCTTCTAAGCCGTCATCAGCAGATTACAATAGGCCCATGTACTAAGTAATGAAAAGTCTATATACCATTTCCCAGCAGTCTCCCATACAAATTACTTAAAAAATTGGAAATTGGGAAAACCGCAGTGACATGGCAAATGGACAGTTTATAACTATCGCTTTTTAACTTGTTTGTCACATCTTAGAACAATGGTTAGTACCTTTTTGTTAATAGGCAAAATTTAAAATACAAGAAACTACTCATTGTAATAAATTTAGTCTTCCGTGGATTTCCTACTATTTTTTTTATAAAATTCCAATTTGAAAATATCGGAAACGGATAATTCTTTAGAAAGTGATAGCACTTCTCATCTCTTTCTGATTTTATATATCTGTCTCGTTAAAAAATACGTTTTTACAGTGTACCACTAATATACGAAAGAAGTTTAATAATCCAATTGGAATCATATACGTATACTTGTTAATTGTTTGTTAGAAACTTCACTACCGTAATTTTTGACATTATCTAGAGCCTTTCTGCAGTGGTAACTATTTTAGAAAAACCTCTCCTGTTCTCTAATTTACACTGGCTGTTTGGATCAATAATTTAGAACAGAGGCACTTAATTTAGTTTATGACAACAAAACCCGTTTTTCATTTCTAGGCACGAGCAGCCCATAAACGAAAATAGTTTTTAATAAGACGCTATATTGTTTTTAATATTCATGTTCGTTAGTTTGGTTTTTCTACCTAATTTAAGGGTTGCTTTAGCAATTGACGTGGAGTCCAAAATTAAACTTCAAAACATTCATACAACATTTGGTTTTTAGCGGTGGGGACTGGGTTACCGTTGACTGAGCCTCTCGGTTTAAAATTTCAACATGTGTAAATCCAATTAAAAATTGAATCATTTTCTTTTAAACTACAAGAATTTTGAACAGTAACATTTATTTTTTTAGTCGGGGCAACAACCGTTTTTAAAAAAATCTTAATTTCATTAAAGGTTAATTTAATAAATAAATATTTTTAATTTAATACTGTTAATCTAAATATTTCTGTTATAATTGACTTTATTTTTTATTATTTATGTTGTAGATGACACTATGTCTGAATATTGATTAAATTCTTTACATTGATTATAATTTATCAAAAAATTATTTTTTTTGCACAACACTGGCTACAGACGCCGGTCCAAAGAACGTCTACGAAATTGTTGCTTATTTAAGTATACTTTCTATTCGATACTATATTCTGAATTAAATAAATTAAAAGAACTATGGTTATTAAATATCACTTAGCGAAAATGTTAACATCTGGACCAGACTGAAGAAAGGTTGTTACTTATACGAAAGCGTTCCGTAAACAGAAGGAAATGGGAATTATTCAACTGAAACTTAATTTTAAATCATAAAAAACAACAAATACAGCATAAAAAAACTTTTTAATACGATATTTCATCACAATTCGGCTGCAGTTCTCACCTGTAAATGCATTTCGCTTTATATACATTTCAGAAAGTTTCTCATTTTAGTTTTATTTATTTCTTTTCTTAAAGGTTCTCGTATACAGTTGTTTTCCTGCTTTATTTACAGAGAAGTGTTCAAATTTTGTGTTTTCCTTAAAAATTCAACTTTTATTTTTTAAGTTTTATATAATGCTCAATTTTTTTATATTTATTTTTGTAATAACCTTCGTTTTATATATTCTACCTAGCATGATGTTGTTTGCAATTTTTCCAATATTTCTAAAGTAATTTTTTATATTACCTTATGTTTATAGATTTAGAAAAGTTGAAGAAAATGAGAATGGATTTTATTTTTTAATATTATTTTTAATTAAAAAAATATTGCAAGCAATTTTTAATGTATTTACCGTTAATAAAATTTAATTAAATTAGAATATTGGTAGAAATGCATTCCATTTGACTTATAGAAAAGCAAATTAAATATCGCATTAAGTTTTTTTTTTTTGTTGAGGTAACCCTACCATGTTTACCATTTTCTGTACCTAGCCCGAAAATCATGTATTTTTAGTTGAGAATAAGTACATGACTGGTCTATCCACACATCAATATTTTCTAACGTCGATACAATGAACACATTTCTTCTATGACGAAAACTTTTTAATTAAAATTGTAAAGTTTTAAACGACAAAGTAACATTTCCACTTCAGTTTGACTTGGAAACAAACAAACAATAACTAAAAAATGGAAATGAAATAAACTGTTATCGCCGCCATTGAAACAATGTTTCTATTTTTTTTGTGTAATTTGATTGAATTTTATTCTGCAGTTTAAAAAAAGCGATACAAATTTAAATATTTAGTTTATAAGAAATTGAAAGAAACAACTTTTTTAATTAATAAATTTATTTTTTACTGTTATGTATACTTTTTTGTGTCACAGAAAAAAATTAACGTGAAACTTTTAATCAAATTTAATTTGATGTTAATTAATTATTTATAAAATCAACCAACTTATTTTTTGCTATCGCGTATAATACAAAAGGAACAAAAAATATCAAAGTATTAGTTTTGTGTAAAAAATATTATAAAACTTTTTTCGAGATAATATATATTACATTTGAATAATTAATATTTAATTTTATAGTAGTACAGCATAATGTTCGTTCTGGTTCATTGGATTTGATAAGGCATATTATACCAGAATAGATCACCAACGAATGAAACAATAATTCCATTATTTTACACAATGCAAAGATTTTGAGTTTTTATGCAATAAAGAACTGTTTATTAATGTCGGAGACTGAATAAATTTTAATTCTAATTTGAAAAGCTAAACTATTTGATTAATAATGGTTCATCAAATAGATATACATATAGTACGCAACAGGTTTGTAAAACACTTGAGAATATACTAACTACGAGTATAACAAATTGTGTACGACAGCGAAAACAATAAATGAAAAATATAAAAAATTAACGTATAATTTTACGATATTTTGACGTAATTATTAAAGGTTTGCTAAACCAAATTGTGTTACTTGGTTTAGCAAACCTTAAACACTTATAAAAAAAATATTTCTGAATCAAATAGGTCCTCGTTATCCATTCTATAAAAAATGTGTTCGTTCGCGAATACAAAAGAATAGGATACAAAAAAGGTCAAATAATATTTAAATAAATTCAATATCTCATTAGTCGAATTCGCATAAAATGTCAGTCGAAACATCCTCCTTATCAAATTTCATTATACAATTGGGCAATCCAGGGATTTTGGGATCATAATTAGCTTAAAATAAATAATCAATTAACTTATTTTGAATGGCAAAGAATACCAAAATATAAAACTATTATATTAAAATATAAAAATATAAAAATAAAATATTAAAATATTAAAATATTAAAATATTAAAATATTAAAATATTAAAATATTAAAATATTAAAATATTAAAATATTAAAATATTAAAATATTAAAATATTAAAATATTAAAATATTAAAATATTAAAATATTAAAATATTAAAATATTAAAATATTAAAATATTAAAATATTAGAATATTAAAACATTAAAAAATTAAAACATTAAAATATTAAAATATTAAAATATTAAAATATTAAAATATTAAAATATTAAAATATTAAAATATTAAAATATTAAAATATTAAAATATTAAAATATTAAAATACTAAAATATTAAAATATTAAAATATTAAAATATTAAAATAATAAAATATTAAAATATTAAAATATTAAAATATTAAAATATTAAAATATTAAAATATTAAAATATTAAAATATTAAAATATTAAAATATTAAAATATTAAAATATTAAAATATTAAAATATTAAAATATTAAAATATTAAAATATTAAAATATTAAAATATTAAAATATTAAAATATTAAAATATTAAAATATTAAAATATTAAAATATTAAAATATTAAAATATTAAAATATTAAAATATTAAAATATTAAAATATTAAAATATTAAAATATTAAAATATTAAAATATTAAAATATTAAAATATTAAAATATTAAAATATTAAAATATTAAAATATTAAAATATTAAAATATTAAAATATTAAAATATTAAAATATTAAAATATTAAAATATTAAAATATTAAAATATTAAAATATTAAAATATTAAAATATTAAAATATTAAAATATTAAAATATTAAAATATTAAAATATTAAAATATTAAAATATTAAAATATTAAAATATTAAAATATTAAAATATTAAAATATTAAAATATTAAAATATTAAAATATTAAAATATTAAAATATTAAAATATTAAAATATTAAAATATTAAAATATTAAAATATTAAAATATTAAAATATTAAAATATTAAAATATTAAAATATTAAAATATTAAAATATTAAAATATTAAAGCATTAAAGTATTAAAGTATTAAATTATTAAAGTATTAAATTATTAAAATATTAAAGTATTAAAATATTAAAATATTAAAATATTAAAATATTAAAATATTAAAATATTAAAATATTAAAATATTAAATATATTAAAATATTAAAATATTAAAATATTAAAATATTAAAATATTAAAATATTAAAATATTAAAATACTAAAATATTAAAATATTAAAATATTAAAATATTAAAATATTAAAATAATAAAATATTAAAATATTAAAATATTAAAATATTAAAATATTAAAATATTAAAATATTAAAATATTAAAATATTAAAATATTAAAATATTAAAATATTAAAATATTAAAATATTAAAATATTAAAATATTAAAAAATTAAAATATTAAAATATTAAAATATTAAAATATTAAAATATTAAAATATTAAAATATTAAAATATTAAAATATTAAAATATTCTAAAATATATTTTCAAACATATTGCAGAATCGTATGCATAGGTTCTCAGTAAGAGAAATAGAAAATAATTAATATCGCTATTACAGCGCCATCTATTATGAATCGAGAAAAATGTTTTAAATCCTACGTATTTTAAGCGGTAGAATCCGAATCTGCAGTAAAAAAATAAGGGTTCCTATTTTAATTTCGAAGTTTCCTGCGCCCACTTACAAGAACGGTTGGAGGGGTACTAATTTGAGCACTAATGTATGTCGCCGAAGAATGCTTATTTTCCAAGATATTTGAAAGTTTCTAAGATATTTGAAAGTTTTAACCCTTAAAAAGCCACCCGGTACAACGCAGTTAGTTTTTCCTAATTTGTTGAAAGTAACCGTTTTGAAGAATAAATAATAAACCATTTCAATACCTCGACTAAAAAGATGTTCGATGCGAGAAGCTTTCGACATTTTGAAATATTAGCCGTGACCGACCAAATGGCATAGTGGTTAAAGCTTTGGCGTTTGGATCGGGATGTACCGGGTTCGAATCCCGATAGGGGCATTATGCAAAGGAAATTTTCACCAACAAATTACGATTTGTGATGAAAAGGAACTCATTTATGACCCCCTGTCGGAGTGCAAAATTCATGGGGCGATCTATCTTTCATGCCAGTATAGGCTGGCATGGAGCTATGCAATGTGTAGATGGTAATAAAATCCGACCTATACGTCCCCGAATTGGCCAATACAGGCGTTAAGGTAAGGACGTAAATAAGCAAACCGCGAAAGAGTTGGGAGAGCCTTGGCCCCAGAACAGATAGCAAGGGAAAGAACAAAAAATATTAGCCGTGTTTTAATATTGGTGCTATCCCATAAAAATGAAAAAATAAATTCATCCATAAAACAAACATTTAACAACCTGGAATATACCAATTAACATTTATTTTGGCATGACGTTATAAAAAATAAATCCTCTTGCTGCGTTTTAAATTTTTATTGTAAGATTAAGTTTCTATTGGTTTAAGGATTGTACAAAACAAAGGAAATTTTCAAATTTCCCTTTGAAATGGATAGTGCTCCAGATAAATAGGTAGAGCAAAATATTTATTTTATCGATTTTTAACTAAAAAGTTGAATGAAAAATCTTATTTTAGAATTAAATAAATTAACTATATGCAAAAATAGCGCGCTAATACAGCTATCGGGCGCTAATAAAAAAAACACGGCTATTATTATTTTTAAATGACTTAAATTTATAATATTAACTACATCTATACGGGAAATGATTTTGTCTCCAAATATTTAAAGGACTATCATTTGTTAAGATAATGTGCAAATCGTTCCATTTATAAAACCAACATTATTCATTAGGCATAAGAATGCGATTGCGCAATTCATTTAAAATTTCACAAATATTTTATGCCAAAAATTAGTATGTACATAATTTATCCTTGTAAAACGTTTCGATACATATTCATATACACACATTTATGTATGTAATTAATATAAATATTAAAAAATTAAAAACCGAAAATAAAATATAAATTGCATATATTTTTATTTTAATGTAAAAATACCATTAAAACGCTAAGCTAATAAATTTGTATGCAAAAAACGAAAAATAATATTAATGAATAAAAAAAAGTCCAGATTTTTTTCATTTTCGAGATATGCAGAATTTTTTCATATTTTGAATTTTTCGTGTGCTCTTTAATTTTAATATGTACATACAATTTTTTTTAATTTTAATTTTATTTTGGGTTTATTAAAAAAACAGCATATTTATTGAACATATCCCAAAATATATAAATAAATATAAAATAAATGAAATTGTATTTTGACAACCCAAAATTTAAGATTATTAATAATAATTTTATGAGAAGTATTTTTTTAGAACACAATTAAAATAATATAAACTAATGTACATAATTTTAGTTTTAAATAAAAGAAGTCCAAATTGTAATTAAAAAAAACATTTAAAATTTTTATTAAAGCAGCTAGAAAATTTGAGTCCCTTTAATTTCCATGTCTCTATAATAGCACCTCTGTTTAATAAACAATGGAAATAAAATATTTGAACGTCTGCAGTCTTGTGCCTTGTCATTACTCGTAGTTTCTAAGACAAATTAAATTAGTCCTCCTATAAAATTTTATAGTCAGTCTTTTCTTGTTTGTTATTTTTTGTACAATCGAACATTCATACATACTTAAATCGGTACATCTAATGACAATAATGAATGAAAAATATTTTATTTATTTTCCGAGAAATTTACTGCATTTGTAATTTTGATATTGTTTCAAATCTTGAAGCGTGAAATTGCTAAATCGAACGATGTATTTACTAAGAATGAATAATATATCCAAGCATCTTCATTTCTAAAACACAATTCTTTGTTACTACGAGTATATCCTTCCACTTTTGTATGAGATTATGAACCATTGTTATGAAAAGGACAAGATACCAAAATTTCTTTAAAATAAAATGGAGAAAAATATTATTAAGCAAATTTAATTATATTTTGAGAAGTCAGGATCGCCCGGTTCTTTTATTTGAAAATGTAGATTATGATTAAACTAGTAATTTACCGATACTACATACAAAGATGTGCAAATACTATACATTATAGAGTTCATAAAAAATGTATTAAAATACAAAAATACCGGAGGGAATCAAACATAATAGTATATACCAAAGCTAAATATTACAAAATGGTTTTATAAACATCTCGAATTGTTTTAATCATGTGAATACTTCGATATTATATGATAAAAAGTAATTTATGATTTAATATTCCATACGTAGAAACCAACTAAAGATAAAATTGAATTTGATTGCAATTATAAATATAACTTGAACAGTCAATAGGGTTACCTTCAATATGTCGGTAGTGTAAAATGTTCGCTCTAAAAAATTTTAGTTGTTTAATTGTTTTAAATTATTGGGGGTACAAATAAGTTTTGAGGGTTTTACAACAGATGGCGTAACTAGTATTAAATCGCAGCGAGCCATCTTGTGCCATTATTTCCCTCTAAAAATCAATATGTGTCATTTCGCTGGAGTGTAAACAACAATATTTGTTGCTTTCAGCATTGCCCGGCCACATCTTGCAAGAGTCGTTACGGAAACTTTGGAGGCACTTGAATGGGATTGCTGTATTTGCCAGACATTGCTTCTTCCGACTACCACTTGTTCCGGTATTTGACTCATGGCCTGAACGAACAACACTTCATTGCTTACGAAGAAGTCATAAATTGGGTTCATTCTTGGATCGTCTCAAAACACAAGGGATTTGTTCGACGAGGAATCCGTATATGTTGCCTTAAATATGGGAAAGGTCGTAGCTAACGATGGACAATACTTTGAATAAAACACACTGTACCAATTTCCCTGAATAAAGCTTCGAAGTTATAAAAAAAACTCAAAACTTATTTGTACTCCCAATATTAAAGTCAATTTTGAATTATGTTAAAGTATATAAATACTAAGTGTATAAGTATAGGAATAACCTTACTAGTGTCACTATGAATTTTAAGGACTTGACGAATTTAACATTATCGAGATATTTAAAAAATATTGTTATTTTATCCGTCAATATTACGAACTTGAAAATTTGGAATTTGAATCCATAAAACTTTCAAAGAAATCAGTCGCTATAATTTCGTAAGTGATTGGAAATTTGCTCCTTCCTGGATGAGATGATTACGATTTATTAAAAAGTGTTGGCAGACAAAATTCAACAGCTTCATACAAACTACAAAAAAGATGGAGAACAACGAAAAACCATCAGATATCTCGAAACAAGAATTGACACATTAAAGAGCCTATATCTAGAATACAAAGCCACAGACCAAATATTAATATCATGGACTAATCCGCTACTCGAGCAAAGCCATCAACACTTCGAATCCAGGAAAAATGCTGCAAAAACTAACGAAGCCTTCATTGAGGAAATGCGCCAACGACTCAAAAGTAGTGCGCCAAACACTACGGATGGACAGCTACTATGAAAATCATTCAACTTTCCGCCAACTGAAACAGAAGGGAACGACTCCAATAGAGATCAGTTTAAAAGGTACCTCAAACAACAAGGTATCAAAATGGAGAACCTGTGGAAAAAAATAGAAGCCACACAAAAAACGGTCAAAAACGGAAGTTCGCAGCATGCGCTAAAACTGGCCCAATTTCAAATGGAAAGGAAGATGAATCAGATCTCTGATCTGAACGAAACAATATATTTGGAGGCTTGCGAAGAAGGAGAGAACACATTAAACTACTCCATTGAGAGGCATTACGATGAAAAATCAGCCACAACAAACACATGATCAGCCATAGCAAACAATAATCAGTCAAACATGGGATAATCTAAAGAACTTACGACTAGCCGATCCAAACTACCACACACCAGCGCCGATAGACTTACTTTTAGGAGCGGATTATTATGATGATATTACTACCTGAAATCATGACGCAAAACAATCAACAACCAATAGTTCAAAGCTCCGAGCTAGGATGGATAATTCTGGGAAAAACCACCAAATCAGTGAAGTCAAATGAAAGCTTAAGATCTGCGATTACCCGGTGGTAAGAGAAATAAAAGAATAGTTCGGTAGAAAAAACTGAAAAAACTCTTAAACATTTTTGGGAAATAGAAGATTTACATCCGCCAAGAAAGCAAACACCCAAAGAAGAAAAGTGTTAAGAGATATTCCAAAGCAGCATCAAACGGTCATCAAATGGCAGGTACACTGAAAAAATACCATTTAACAGCATTGATGAAAAATTAGACGACTCAAAAAAGATGGCAACAGAAAGATTTCTCCAACTAGAAAAGCAACTCCTGAAGTACGACGACTTAGCGGCTCAACACAAAAAATGTATGGAAGGATATGAACAGCTTGGACATATGCAGAAAATTGCTTCAATAGCTGAACCTACATACTACATGCCGCAACATGCCGTCTTCTAACCATATCAAGCACTACAACAAACTTAAGAGTGGTGTTTGATGCCTCAGCAAAAACGTCCAATGGTCGGTCGCTAAATGACATCATGCCTGTCGGTTCAAAATTACAACAAGACCTTTACCATATTGTTATGAGATGGCGAAAACGCAAATACGTATTAACCGCCGACATTGCAAAAATGTTTCGGCAAATATAGATCGCCGATTACTAGCTAACGTCACCGAGACCAGAAGCACAGATGTATTCAAAATTAAAATAGATGAAACCGACAAAGCTCTAGGGCTTTATTGGAAACCTTGTACGGACATCTTTGAATTTAATGTAGATCTCCCTGTGCATACTGGATTAGTGACGAAGCGGATCATCCTCTCTACGACAGCCAAACCGTTAGGATGGAATAATAATACCGAAAATTACGATGCAAAAACTTTGGCTTCTAGGGCTTAATTGAGATGAGCCGGTCTCACAAGAAATTGCAAAACAGTGGATTATCTACCTAGAAGAATTTACTCTGCTCAACGGATTGATAATCCTCAGATGGATAGGATTCAGAAGTGAATCAATCGTCGAGGTCCATGAATTTAGTGACGCCTCGGAACAGTCATATGCAGCCTGTGTTTATCTGAAAGTAGTCGCTGGAGAGCAAGTTGACATCAGCCTTGTAATAGGAAAAACAAGAGTGGCACCGACAAAACAAAAAGTAACTTTACCATGTTTAGAGTTAAACGGAGCTCTCCTAGCTGCGAAACTACTACAAGAAGACAAACAATCACTAAACATACAACAAGCACCAACTTATGCGTGGGCTGATTCCACGATAGCACTTTCATGGATACAAGGCGAAATTCAAAAGTTAAAATCGGACGTTGCCAATAGAGTATCAGAAATCCGAAGCTTCACTGAACAATATCAATGGTATCATATAAAATCAAAAGGTAATCCAACTGATTGTGCTAGTCGAGGAATAACAACGAAATAACTTATAAATCATAACATTTGGTGGACTGGACCACAATGGTTAAAAAAATAATAAAAATTATTATTTGATTCAAAGATACCCAGAATTTGATGAACAAGCAGAAGCTGAACTGAAACATGCAAATATGGCAACTGTCACCGAGAACGACAACCAGTGCATACACTTAATAGAAAAAACTTCAAGCTTTATGAAACTAAAACGAATCGTAAAGAATGTAAACATCTTTATCAAAAGATGCAAAAAAGAGAATGTAGACAAGCATGATCTACATGATCAAAAAACAGACTCAGCGTAGTCTTTTCAAGGCGGAAATACAAGAATTGTTGAAAAACACGTCAGTCAAAAAAAAAGCAAGTTACTACAACTAAACCCTTTTTTGTATCAATATGGAATTCTGTGGGTAGGTGGAAGACTTCAGAATTCATTGCTAAATTATGAATAAAAATATCCTGCGATACTTCCTTCTAATCGTCAGCTCACTAGTGTAATATTCAATTACGCGCATTTGAAAACAGCACATGGAGGAATCCAACTTACTCTCTCATACTTACGTAAGAAGTTTTGGGTCATATGTGCAAAAAATGTCACTAAAACGTTAATTTCAAAAAGTGTCACTTGTCACAGATTTGGAGCTCCTCAAGGGAGTAACCAACTAATGAAAAATCTGCCTTCTCCAAGGGTGTAACCGTCAAAGCCATTCACTAATACTGGCGTTGATTATTCAGGTCCACTACAGTTAAAAACGAGCAGAAGTAGAGAATATAAAACTTATAAAGGCTATATAGTGATTTTCATCTGTCTTGCTACCAAAGCAAATTATATAGAGGTAGTAACAGATCTTACTACTCAGGCATTCACTGCAGCTTTCAAGAGATTCAGCTTTAGACGAGGATTATGTAGTGACATGTACAGCGACAACGCAACAAATTTCATTGTAGCCAATAACCAGCTGAAAAAATGAAAAAATAAATCTCATTTTGGTGGATTATTGGAAGCTGGCGTGAAGTCAGTCAAAACCCACCTGAAGAAGATTTTGGGAAATACCACACTGACCTACGAAGAATTGACATCCGTTTTAAATCAAATAGAGGTAGTGCTAAATTTTAAGCCCCTATGCCCAATAACAAATGACATAAATGATCTAGAGGTACTCACACCAGGTCACTTTCTAATAGGGTCATCAATAACAACAGTGCTCGAAGGTGATCTAACGAATTCCAAACATTAATAGACTGTCAAGGTGGCACAGCTACTGGAAAAATTAATCAATACTTTTGGAATAGATGGAGCAACGAATATCTTCGAAGGTTACAACAATGTCTAAAGTGTTTACATACGAAGCCACAAATCAACATAGCGGATTTCGTTCTTCTAATACCAGATAACTTACCTCCTTCAAAATGGATGAGAGGTAGGGTAGTTGAAGTACATCCAGGAACAGATGGACATGTACGAGTGGTCTCAGTACGCGGCGCAGGAAATTCTATTAACAAAAGGGCCATCACAAAATTCTCAGCTCTGCCAAAAGAAGAACCATTAACAACAGGTAGGTGCGAAGATACAGTTGTGGCCAGCGCCGAAAATAATCAACCGATTTTACATAGACGAGTGACAAGAGCATACACCAACCCAAGGCTATTGCTGTATACACTCTCAATAATCTGCATGCTGGGAGCGGTAGTATTCCAAGGAACAACAATGAAATACAGCATATCACGATGCACCGCTCATCCTGGGATTTACGTTGATAAAGTTGGTCAAGGTAATCTAATCAACGGTGAGTGGAAGATTATGACGTACTTTAATCTTACACAATAGTTGGCTGAACCAGACTATCTAGAGCACTGTACTGGTCAGCTAGACAGATTAGGCAAAAACGGGACTAAGCATGGGGTTATACTGATAGCTCCGGCTCACACGGATACCATGAAATACTGCGAAACTATTGTATCCCAAATAGAATCGTCCCACATTGAGTTAAATGAGCGAAATAATATAATAAACTCTTTAGCTGAAAATAAACTTGCTCGCCAAAAACGGTCTCTGTTCGATTTTATTGACACGATTGCTAATGAATTATTCGGCGTGCTTGACCAACGTGCCAGTAACGCCTACAAGGACAGCATCGAAAAATTAAATGCAAATCAACACCACCACCAGAAACTACTACAACAACAGTTGTCGATATTGGAATCAACGATTAATTTGATTAAGCACAATTATGAAGAAACTAGTCGAAAGTTCAAGACATTCACAAATATTCTGGACAACATAATGTTTCATGAAGAGTTCACTGATTAAGCTCTTCACGCTAGGATGGAAATTATCAAACTCCGTACGCTTCAATTCACCATAATCGACACTGTTACAGAGGTTCATCAAGGAAGACTAGATCCTCTCATACTAACACCGCAGCAACTCCAAGGGCAGCTCATTACCGCGGCTGATTTCGTCGAAAGAATGGCCACCATATTCACCAGACTTGAATCCCACGGATTTCTCCATGTGGTCCATTTTGGAGAGTAAGGTGTCCACTAAAAAATACGAAAGTGTTGATGCATTGAAGTCAGCTCTTGTTCGAGAATGGAATAAAATTCCGCAAGCTCACGTTCGGTCAGCATGCTATGCTTTCTATGGAAGACTGAATCAAATAATCAGAGCCAAAGTAGGTCATATCGATCAGTAACATGTTTTTCATAAAATGTAATATATTTTCAACATATTCCACGAAATTTCAATAAAAATAATCAAAATTAAAAAAATTACAGCGTTTTCATTTGGTAACACTTGGTCTCAGCCACCCTGTATTATATTAAAGACATCAGACATAGCTCATGCGAATATAACCGCAAGTTGTCTAGTCAAAACAAACAGCATGGAGAAATAATAAAGGTGGCATTCTTTCTGTTAACCAAGTAATGGGTGAATGCAGCCAAGTAAAGCCTACCAAAATTTCATGTAGTATGCTATGCATATACTATTTAGACCATAAGGAAGGTAGATGTGACAGGGCTGAATGCATCACTCTCATCATTTGTAATATCATTTTTTTCGGATGGTTGACACTTCAATGGGAAACTTGTTACGTTATGTTCACGGTACAACAAATTTATCAAATATATTTAATTTTCAGTGTGCAGCGTTAGTGGTTTGGGTGTTGGTGTAGATGACCGCTTTCGTGGGAGCGGAGTTTTATCATATATGCAGTGTGTTTTTGTGTTGTGGGTGTGACATATATAGTGCATTTCTGTCTGATGTTTCAGAGATGATTGGCTTTCATTTAAATTTAAAGACAAAACACAGAGTTGTACATATTCATTTTCTCTCTGGCATGAGAGGTACCTTCACTTGAAGTCGGACTCTAGTATATACAACTTAGACCGCTACAATTTTATTTATTTATTTATTTAAAGAAATTTGTGTTGTGATTTACATGTATGATTTCAGAATTTAATTTAAAACAAAAATATTAAAAATTCGAATAAAGAATTTTAAAATCCACAAATTTTGATTTAACAATTAAAAATTTAAAAAATAATTCTTAAGGATATTTTTGAAGTTGTCCATTTATAAATGAAAGTCAAATAGGTCGTCGACGATGTTGAAAGATTTAGACGACCTATTAATGGGGTTGTTTTCTCGATAGTTTATGGAATGGTGTTCTAGTGCTAGAAACTCACGAAACCCAATGAAAGCCGCACCGAAGAGAAGTCGTTTATTTTCAATCAAGCATATTTGGAAATCCGTGAATCTTGTTGAGTACGGAGGTAACCGAGCCACATTTTCATGGAATAGTAAATTGTGGTCTTAATTCCAGTCACTTTTCTTTAACAAGAAAATCAGAAACTTCTTCTCAAAACATTCATTCAATTCTTTTAATGTGTACAGCATAGTACGAATTCCTGACCGGTACAGCGTATTCCTTGAATATCTTTGAATTCATCTGTCCAACTTTTGACAAACCCAAAAATGGCACTCGCTTTCGCAATACAATTTTCAATATGCCTATTGAAACTTTCATTTTTGACAAATATAACACCTAAATCTATGATCTCATTGACTCTTTGCAATACTTCGTTGTTGACTTAGTATGAAGTAATTAGAGGATTTCTCTTACGATGGAAAGACATAATTTTGCATTTCTTAATATTTAAGTAAAGCGAGTTTCGATCACACCACTCACTTAATCTATCGATGTCTTCTTGAAGTTTTGTCATATCTAGCATTCCGTTAACAATTCGAAAAAATTTCACGTCATCAGCAAATATAAGCACGTTTGAGTTTTTGATTATCTCGGTTATTTGATCTATAAAAACAATAAATATCCACGGCCCGAAGTGAGATCCTTGTGGAACGTAACTTTAATAACGTTTGATTTCTCATTTCCCATTGTTACAAATTGTCGCCGGTTTGATAGATAAGACTTGAACCAATTTATGTAATGTGAAAACCCACATGCGAATAAAGTCCGGAGTGCTTTTTGATGGCAGATGGAATCAAATGCTTTACTGAAATCCGTGTACACTACATCAACTTGATGATGGTTTTCGATCTCATTAATTATTTTACTGGTGAATTCAACCAGATTAGTTGATGTGGATCGGCCAAGCATAAACCCATGCTGGTTTATTGATATATTACGAGCAATTGTGGATTTAAAGTTGTTGCATAATACTAATTCAATCAATTTTGGAATTGATGATGTAGTTGATATTCCTCTGTAACAAGTAACGTCATCTCGTTTGCTAGACTTACAAATTGGTGTAATTTTTGAAATTTTCCATTTTTCGGAAAACATGCCGGTGCTTAAAGAGTGGTTGAATATGTAGCATAATGAAATTGCTAAAATGACGGCATACTCCTTGAGAATAGATGATGGTATATTGTAAAGACCACAACCGTCTCCAAATCTCTTAAAAGCCGATAAAATGTTATCCTCAAATATAACAGGAGGAGTTATTGATATGTTGTTATTGCTGGGTTGTACGTACAATCCACTAGGAATGCTTGGTTTATAGACTGATTGGAAAAACTTCGCGAACATGTCTACTATGTATATCTTTGGAGTTTGAGGAGCTGGTATTATTAGGTCATATTTGCAGGGTATCCGTCAATTTCGCGTTTATTCCTAAAATATTTCCAAAATTGTATTGGATTTACTTTGATTTTTGACAATGACCGTTTGGTGAATTGTTTTAGGACAATTTGTTTTATGTTTTAAATAACGCACTGTTTCGTCCTGGTTTTGCTTTATTTTGTAAAGGATCAACGAAAGTCAATTTTGAATTGTTATTTTTTGATAATATAGAATTTTAATCAACAAGGTCAAGGTCTGCAATAATTTCGAATGTGAATTGAAATGTGATCTTTCCATCTATGAGCAGCAGTATTGCCTAAATATAAAAAATTTTTGGAGCATTCGCAACATATTTTTTGTTGTGGTGGTCAAACAATGTTATGCCAAGTGCTGGATAAAAATAGTATAATCACTCCAAGCAGGTAATGGAAACACCTTACTTAAAGGGGTTGCGCGCATCATTGCACGATGTATATTTTATGCAGGGGCTGGGACTTAAATTATTGATAAATTTAAATTCTATTAACAGAGTATTTGTTCTCTGTTTATTCTGTGTTCAATCTGGCAATCCAATAAACTTGCACGAAATGTAAAAGAAATTTACTGCATTGGCATATTTCTTATCTTGGATAGGAGTTTGGTTTGGAAGGAATTTGCTATTAACATGTAACTCGGGCACTTTATTTGACTATTTGGAGGGACTGGATTTCATATGGCTCTACTAATGTTTAAAACTTTAGGTTTGTTTATGTCTTATGAAGCAATCACATAGATGGTTGGTGGGAATGCTAATAACTGTATAGCTGGAACCAGTATCGTTTTGTGGGAATGATTATGAAACATGTGCTCATTTTAATGGGTTGGATATTTTGTTTTAATTTTTGATGCTTTTTAAAACACACAGTTGACTGAAAAACTGTTATACTGGCTTTGTTTTATTGTTTGGAAGATGAATGGTACCATGGTCGTATGTTATTTGATCTAGAAATAAGATAGAATTAGAGTGGGACCTATCCATGCGACTGGGTTGTTGATTTGGTGAGAGCTCTTCGACTTGAAATACACGTAAGTAAATATGCATAAACGTTTGAAGTGCTGGCGGATGGTTGGAGCATAAATTACCGTTATTGCCATTGACTTGTCTAACCGAAAATAAAACGGGAAAGAAATGTTGAATTAGTTTTAAAGAGTGTTGATGCATTGGGGTGTGGCGGTGGATCGGAATGGTTAGAATTTTTAATGTTATGTTTTGTAAACGAATTATTTTATGTTTAATATGTGATATAATTAATTTTAATAACTAATTTAATTTAATTTTTTAAATTTAAATTTTAAATATATGATACTACTAATTTGAAATTACGTGAAACAGTTAGCTAAAACTTTATTTCAGATTTGCTCAGAAATTTTATATTTCAGCATGTAGCACCAATAGCAAACCTGCAGTATACACTCAAACAAACAGTTGGAAACGTAATACGTAGAAACTCCGCTTTTTTGGTCAAATTCAACTTTATTGAAAATATTATTTTTACACAGATTAATTTTCGAAATATTCTATTGTTTTTGCCATTTATCAGCTAGATCAAGAATGCCTTCGCAATAGAAACTTGGTGGTGGTGTTTTCGAAGTCTTTCGAATATGATGACATCGATCTGAATAAGTGGTAATCAGAGGGAGCTAGGTCTGGAGAATACGCCGCATGCTGTAAAATTCCCAGCTTAAGGATAAGATGAGTTTCTGGGTTGACTTTGCTGTTTGTAGATGAGCGTTGTCATGCAGCAATATGCGACCTTCTACCTTTCCTGGCCCGTAAATGGTCTGTATTCCTCCAGAGCAACACTTAATTTGATCAATTAGACCTGCTAATGTTCAGCTGTAACAGTTTGACTGGGTTCCAAAAGCTCATAGTAAATGACTACATTTCAATTCCACCAGACACAGTAACACTTCCTTGGCATGAATATTAATTTTTGAAACTGATGTTAATGTCTGGCGTGGATCAACCTATGGTTTTTTGTGTTTAGGATTATCGTACAAAATCCACTCTTGATCACCCGTATTGGTTTTGTGCTAAAAATTGTTTCTTTTCTAAATCAGTTTATGAGGAACCAATTAACCTTCCTTCTGTATTTTTCCCAATGCATAAAATCGAAGTGATATATATTGCTGAGTAACTCATAACTGTAAGCTCTTTTTGAGTTTGACTCGGAACTTCATCCAGTAAAACTTTCAGTTCTTTGTCTTCATATTGTTTTACCGCATCTTGACGCAGATCGTCCTCAAGACTAAAATTACCATTACGAAATTTTGCGAACCACTTTTTTACTGTTGAATGACTCTCAGAATGCTCACTTCAAATCAAATTAAGCAAGCTATACATGAGCCGCATTTTGCTTATTTGAAAACAAAGTAGAATGCAATGACGTAAATGTTGATTATGGACATCCATAATCAACATTTTCGTTTTAACAGATTTTCTTGTAAATGATATTTTATTCAAAATATTTGCGAAAAATGAAAAAGTTTCTATGAAGGTTGCCACTTCAGGTGGGGCGATTTTGGAAAAAAACTGGGATCTTCTAATTTGTGGAAAAATATTAATTATAAAGTTTCAGTCCGATCAATCAATCCATCTGGCCTGTACAAGGGCCGAACTTTTTGTTGCAAAACAGTCTTCTCTCGAAAATCGTCTTTTTTGCTTAAATTTGTAGTCTTATTTTCCTCAATGCTAATGCAGAGAAACGCAGTTATAACTTTAGTTGTTATGACTCCTGGTGGGGTCATAACATAATTTCAGTTTTAATCTTGTTTTGAAGTGTTGTTTGATTGTGAATTAGCCTTAATCTTCTGTATCCATCTACATTGTATAACGGAGACTTCGAAAATTGTGAGAGCGAGACCAATGTGCCACCGTGTCCGGGCGGGCAACAGCAAAGATATACATTCCACGGAAGCTGCAAGTACTCAACAGATATCGCTGCATTTCTACTGGTACCGTATTTTAACGGATGCCGCCCATATTCTACGGACACCGCGGGTATTCAACGGATGTCGCCAAATTTTTGAATGGGGGGCCGTTAAAATGGTCATTTTTGCGGGTGGCCAATTGAGGCACGCTGCACATTTACGGTTACTGGTGGCCAACAACGTGGCCGGCCGTATTTTATAACGGCGGGAAGACGCTCAACGAATTTTACGGTAAACGGCGGGAAGACGCCCACCGATAGTTACGGATTACGGCGGGAGGACGTCCAACGATATCCACGGTTTACAGGTGGCCGACCACTAACCATTTGTGATTGTTTTAATAATGGTGAGGAGACGCCGCAACCCATTTTGGCGGGACCTAACAAAAGGTCAAATGGTACCATTTTTTTTTATTTGTTATTTTAATGAAAAAAATTTTTTTGAGTTTAATTTTTTTTTAATTAAAGTAAATTCAATTTACATTCATTTTTCCAATTTTTAACTTTCAAATTGTTATTAAATATATTTTGTGTAATCGAGGGGGTGAACATTGGTTTTGTTACACAATTAATTCAAGTTCAGCGACCATTTCTGATCAAATTTTCTTTTTTTTTAAATAAAAATTACACTGCGATTCTTTTTAGCATTTGGTTTTATTTTCTTTCCTTCTTCATCGGCCTCAATTTTTTTTCCGTTATTGTCCTAGTTGTGTTACGTGTTTTTCTTGTCTTTAAGATGAATAACTAAATTTTTCGGATTGGTATGGTGGGAGGGTGGGCCTCATTTCGTGTCGGTTCCATAATTGCACGCTGGGATTGCCACTTCCCTTCATCCTCTTGGCAGTGTTGTTCATTCGAGAATGGCAGTAAAATATGGCGGAGCGTGTAATGTAGAAGATGCTCAAGAGGTCACTCCGGGTGAAGAGAGGATTTGTCTGTTGGAGAGATGTCTTTACCCTCTTCCACTGCTTCGCTGTGGTTGGGCATCGGCCTCTAAGCTGTCGATAGGCCTTTCGGGCGGCCTCTTCAGCAGACTTTGTACTTGTCATCCGGTTATTCCTGGGTGGACACACTCGGTTATTATTAGATTTATCATTATTCCTCAAATTTCGGTTGATACAAAGTCAGCATAATCACCGTGAAAGAAGCCTCTGCATATTTAGATGAATCTGCGGGTTGGTTTCGTGCCATCCTGTAACAGAGTTTTGGGCTCTTTATTACAACAGTAATGTGTTAGAATCCTGTTGGATTCTTTGATTGTAATATGAAACTAAAAACAATTTAATTTACGGAATTAACTTGTTATATAAGGAATTATGGACAGAAAATTAATAAAATATTTCAAAATCGTCTCATGCACATTTTCGGTTACATCCGGTAAGCATAACCGGAAAACATTTATACACACATTACACTCGCATAACATAAATCAAGATTTTATTATAGAATTTTTTGATTAATACTACGGTTAGATATTTTTATTTTCGGTTGTAAAAAACTCTATTTGATATATTATGTGCTGTGCGGTTTGTTCAAATCGTTATAGCTAACGTTTTGCCAAAAAAAAAATGTTTTGGAGTCACGTATTTGATTGTCTAGGCAGTTTCGGACGAATATCTCGACAATTGTACGTATGTAGCATTGAACTTGATTAAAAATAAATTAAAATTGATAATATTTTAGTTCGGCCGCGTTTTACGGCGAACATTTTTATGATTAATTGGTTTTCTATTCTTATTGTATATTTTGTATAGTTTTGTAAACGAACGCAAATTTTATATATTTAAAACTATTTTGTGCATTTTAGGTTTTATTATGAATTATTAATATTCATATTTGTGTCCGTATAAATACATGCTCGTATACATTTATCATATATCCAAAATGAAATTGGTTTTCAATTTCAATAGACAGGATATATAAACTGGATCGAAAATAAATCGCTTAAAAAATATCCTGTACATGTAGAAAATCTTTGATTGAAATTTCAACTGAATGCAAATATCATATATTTATAGCCCGAGGTTAAATATTCAATTAAAAAATGTGAAATATTTATGTATCTGGGTATGTTTATTTGTTTATTGTTTTTATGTATTGCATTTAGCCTGTTTTTTTATGGAAAATATTCCGGAATATAAATATTTTTATTGCTATTCGAAACAATGGATGTCGGAAGTAAACTCTGTATTTTTTTGTTAATCTTACCAAACCAAAATAAAACAATGAAAGCTTTCAATGGATACTTTAGTCTAGATGGATCTGAATGGTTAACGCTTTATGGTACCTCATTCAACACCAACAAATAATTGTTTGGAATTCTCGTTCAATTTCCTCCAGCAAACGATTTTCTTTGTGTACAGACGGAAATAAGTTAAAAATCTAATAAAACTTGCATTTTACAATTCACGAATGAACTATTGATAACACAAGAAACAATAGAATGAAGTAAAACTTTATTAGTAGATGCAGTTTTTATTTTTATTATTCTAAAAGGAGATTTTTGCAAGACATTTCACAACATATTGATTGTGAATTAAAACTCTGCGTCTTTAAGTCTTTAAGTATGTTAGTTTGAATTAATAAATGCATTTTTAGAAATAATCTTTGGCATATTACATCGCCTGAAAAGTTCCCAGTCTAACAAAAAAAAACACAATTTTTTGGGGAAAAATATATTGAGCGTTACAATCAGTCCAACGCCTCTCTAACATTTCGGAGCCTTTTTTGTAGAACGATTTATCTGGTCTTCAAAATAAGCTTCAGTTTTGGCAATCACTTCTTCATTGGAGTCAAAACTCTTTGCCTGGAGCTTTTTTTCAGGTCTGCAAACAAGTAATTATCGCTGAGGGCCAAATCTGGCGAATTTTGCATTGTTTCGATCGGCTTGTGACTTGGTGCATTGTCTTGGTAAAAGAGCAATTATTTGCATGGACAAATGTTCGTGCAAAATATGACCAAAACTTTCCATTGATATCTTTACAATGTCAGCTATCTCACCCAACTTCACTTTAAGATTTTTCAAAACAATTTCGTGGATTTTTTTATGTTTGCTAGCCTCATTTGGGCATCCGGAGCTTCTTTAAATTCAGCATACAAGTCGAAGATGGTTGATTTTCCTGGTGCTTTACTTGAACAGTATTCCTATCAAAAAAAGTGTTTTATCAACACAGGCAATTCTTTTTTTTTCCATTGTTTTGATATTAACAAATTGACACATATCGGTTTTAAATTTTGGACACCATCTATGTGTCAGACCTGCAACTTTTCAGGCGATGTGTTAATGATGCCTTCGAATAGTCGCCGCGATTTTTATTTTTATTATAAACATACTTTTCTGAGGCCGAAGCACTCCCAACTCTTTCGTGGTTCCTTTTCCCGTCTTACTTTACACATTACTGCCAAATCAAAGACGTATCGCCGATAGGGGGTCGTGTAGTTGTGTTCCTTTTAATCACAGATCGTAATCTGTTGAAGAAAATTTGGTTTTGCAACCTCCTCTTATCGGGACTCGAACTCGGTACCTCCCGATCCAAACGTTTGTCGCTTTAACCACAGTGGCATTTAGTCAGTCGTCGCGAAGTTAATTTTTCTAATTATATTCCATTACAAAATGCATAAAATATTATTTGTTACTTTGGACAAATGGATAAGAAAAGGCTATAACGGCCTCTCATTTTAAAACTATGTCAAATTATGATACAAATATAAAAAAATTTTAAAAAATACATAAACCAAAAATAAAATATGGAAAAAGTATCTTCGTTATCGACAGAAGCAAAATTTTCCAATTTAAAGCATTGGCTCAATGTAGGAGACAAATAAATCTGCTGGTCTTTGATTAGTCTAATATATGGACTTCTTAACCTCGAGAAACTCATTTAGACGAATTCTCAAGTTAACAAGATCGCAAACCGTCATCGGCTAAATTAAGAAGATATCTTGTACTTGACGAGAATTAATCCATATACTGACGGGTTACAACAGAAGTGAGAAACGCTTTCCGTAAATTGTAAAGGATGAAAATTCTTTCGACTTAAACATCGAACAACGTAAAGTTTTTGTGCCAGCAGCGTGCCGCTTGTTTCAATCCGTACAAGTTCTTAGATATCCGATCGGTTGACTTGATTTTATGTCAGTTCAGTAATCAAAATATTTCTACGTCAACCCAAATTTGGTCAATTTTTTTGGTTTGGCCAAATGTCAGTAGTTGTCAGCAACAGATATAGGGGTCTATTCGTTTTACTAACTACTACTAAATTACTGGCTAAATTAATTTAATTCCAAATTGTACCTCTAAAATTTTATTCTAATTTACGAAAGTCGAAGTTTTTATTATTGACGGTTGACAAGCAACAATTAAAAAAGCAATTTAGTATTAAATATTTGATATAGTATACGTTTTATATCTTGTATGTCTTATCTTTTAAAAACTAACCTCAATATTAGTAATATAGGTCAGGAACCCACCGTTATTATTAGAAATAGGCTGGAGGTTCTGGACGTTACTCTGAACACCGATTTTATTTCCTCTCTGACCATCGGTATCTAACGTTTAAGCTCTATCTCCAAATTACAAATCAGTACGTATTCAGAAATTCTAGGAGGACAGTATGGCGCATCTATAGGGACATATTGGAGGCAAGCATTCTATCTAGAATTAAAGGACTCCCGACACGAGTAGTGATCTGGATTCAATGGTATGAGGGAGGCCCGCCCATTAAAAAAACTGAGGGGAAAGCAAAAACCTGTTTGGAGCACCTCGTCAATTGTGGAGTGCCAAAAATTAAGTCGGTCTGCTTTCAATCGAGAGAAAAGATCGAGAGAAAGTCAAGTCTGGGCCTTCTAAAAACTTCCTCAGAAAATATAAAAGGGAAACAAGGAAGGCACAAAAGAATTCATAGAGAATGTTTTGGGATAGAATGGAAGGTGTCTTGGAAACCTTGCACTGAAGAAAGATTGTCTCTACCAATCCAGCTATTCGACTGAACAGGACGGCGAATGGGTTCTAGTGAAGAGACTCTTGATCTTTTGGAAACTCACTTCCCGGGAAATGCGAATGTGTCAATTGGAAGGCCTTTTGATGACTTCGGATCTATGGATAACTGTGGGGCCCAACTGTTGTGTACAGAGTAAATTCTGAATATACGGAAGAATAATGGGATAATAAAAGTTTTAGGACCCTGACTAGAGGTTATCTTCAATGGGTGTCTGAAGATGCGGTACATCCCTAAGCCATGGAGGGAGGCTAGGTTGGTTTTTATCGCGAAAACGAGTAGGAGCTCGCACTGAAACCCTAAGGACTTTAGACCAATATCTCTGTCATCCTGCCTGCTAACCAATGAAAGGCTGCTGGATGTTCATCCTCGTTCAAGAATTGTGCCCACGAAATGGTCACAGTCTCAACATGCATACCATAAGGGTAAGTCCATGGAGACGGAATTACAGGCCTTGGTTCGGGAAATTGAGAAGTCACTGGATTTTCAGGAATTCTCGTTGGTGGCGTTTCTCGATATCGAGATCGCCTTCACAACGTGAAGGTGGAGGTAATTAGGTGTGGATTGTTGCCACTTGAGACTGAATACCCAGTAACCAGCCTAATTAATTATTTACTAGGAAGCAGAAGTATCATAGCGGGGATAGGGGAAGTCTCCGTCAGTAGACGGGTTGTTCAGGAACATCTCAGAGAGGTATCCTCTCTCGCTTTCTTTGGAATGTAGTAATCAATGGACTACTATTAGGACTGGAGGAAGAAATAGGTGTGGTTTTTTATGGCGATGACGTAGCGATATTTGTCTCGGAAAATTATCTGGGTACTATCAGGGATGTGATGGAGAATGCGTTATAAATCACTGCGGGTTGAACCAGCAGATATGGATTATTGATCAACCCATCTAAAACAGTGCTGGTCCTTTTCACTAGGAGGTATACAATTCTGGAACTTGTTCGGCCAAGTTTGAATGGTACCATGCTGGCCTTTACTGATAAGGCGAGATTCCTATGAATTCTTCTGAACAGTAAGCTCAGTTTAAAACCAAATACGATAGAAAGAGTGAAGAAGGCCATTGTGGCACTCTACTCTTGCAAAAATACCATCGGAAGGAAATGGGGTCTGAAACCGGAGTAGTAAGTGCCTACTAGGCAGTAGACCAGCTTTAGAAAAATTATCATACAGGAACATGATGAAAAATCTGCAGAGGACAGCCGGTTTGCTCATTAGTGGGGTGCTGAAAACGACACTAACTAGTGCCTTAGACGCCATGCTGCACCTTCTCTCGTTGGATGTTATCGGTAAGCAAATAGTGGTCAATACGGCCACTCGACTAACATGACGACTCGGGGTGGAATTGCCTGCAAAATATTGAGTGATTCTCTCCTCTAGGGAGGATTGGAAGAGTAGTCTCATCTTGGAGACCGGGACAGTTAAATTCTTCTCAGACGGCTTCAAGATCGATGGTAGAGTGGGAGCTGATGTTTTCTGTGAGGAATAAAATGAGAGTCTATGTACTGTGGACAGTCGGGCGGCCATTCTTTCGCTGGATTTAGTTTCCCTGTCATTAAGAGTGCGGCGATGGATTGTCACACATCTTTTAACGTTCCAGACCATTCTGATATTGAGGAAAATTGCAAGGCAGACGAATTAGCAAGGTACGGTACGACTCTCCAACTGGAATCAGGGAGAGAATGTGTAAAAAGGCCTGCGTCTGTGCTGAAAACAGCAGCCTTCAGCCTTCAGCCTTCCAGAAATCAGTTGCCTTAGCAAATGCTAGGTGAGCGAGTCCGATTAGTAGGATAGCAAGCAAGTTTGGTCTGAGCTAAACTTGAAGCGTTCCAAGATCTTAATCACACTAAAGGAAGTGTGATTTTGGTAGAATTGAAAGGATTCTGTAATTGTAAGGGTCTGGATGAAAATGACTTTTGCAGAAACTGCAAGTACGAGGAGGAGGAGGAGACTCTTGTTCACTTCCTATGCTCATGGCCTAAGCTAGCTGGCAAAAGACATGATCACTTGGGCAAATATACTATAGTTAACTTCTCTGATATTAAAAGCTGTAATGTGCGAATATTTTTTTACGCTACGTGAATAGAACTAGTTGGTTATACAGGAGTTTATTGACGTCGCATCCTGTTGCAGCACAATGGGCAGAAATTGGCCTACGTGTGCGATAGCAACCACTGAAACCTAACCTAACAACCATACGTTTTATATTATACAGTAAGGACTTTCAATCACTAGTAGAGACTGACGGCTATTTAGCTTAGTCAGAAATTTAGCTGAAAAATTTGGTGTGAGCAAAATTACTTGGAAATATATTTAAATATTAATTTGCGTTAAATAAAATCGCCGCCAACAAAAGTTCAAAATATTTAAATCATTAAATTACGACTAGCTTGAATTAAAAATAATTTTCGACGTAGTTTACGAGTACTTATGTTTTCTATGAGTTGTCGACGTTGTCGACAAGTTATAGACGCGATCTCGTAAAACGTAGTAGATGAGGCGTAATTGCCCATCTCTGCCAACAAGGCAACTTGTTCTGCCGATACATAATATCAGTTTCGATTGCGCAAACGATAGCATATTGCACCACCTACAATTGGTTTCGCCGGCGTTTTCACAGCATCGTTTCCCTCTGATTCAAAATATGTCACAATCGCGAATTCGTTGATACTCGTATTCTTATTAGTGTCACTAATGTCCAGTGATCCAGTGCTGTCATTGATTCTTCCAGAAGAAAAATCCCGGACGACGAACACACACTTGGCAGCATTTTTATTCAGCTTTAATGCAGGCACTGAGCTCGTCCCCGTTTGATTCCGTAGAATTTCGTGCAGATTCCAAAATTGTGCGCTTGTCGCGTTCCTCCCACCCACTCTGCTTCTGCGTTTAGGTACAGTTTGCTGATTCTCAATGACCATTTCATTGAAAAAAATTTCCAATTCCGCATTGATAAACTTTGTCCCGTTGTCTGATCGAAAACTGAGCACTTTGTGTCTGCTTTCTCGAGAATTTGATCTTCGCTGCAACCTTCGGCTATTGCTTCATAAAATACACTTGACGAAAATATGGAAAATCGTTCTTTAAAATCAAAAAATGCCTCGAACCTCTGAAGGTGTGCGATGTTCTGATGCCCGAGTCGTTCATGCCATGCGTGACGTGAAATGTTTTTGATCGGCACGTTTTTTGATGGTGTCATCGACCTCCGATAATTCCTCAGCGTTGAACAGCATGTCGCGTCGAACTTTAAAAGAATAAATGTTTCCATTTTTCAGTTTGGTTCCGGCTGACATTTAAGTGGATTGTGCTCGTTGTGCAAACTTCTAATGGTTCTGGCTGTTGAAACTCTGGTTTGGGCTGCCTTAATATTGGTTCCGGCTGTAAAATGAGAAAATCTACAATAGAACACAATACAGTGTGCTTCTTATGACTTAGTTGGTTTGGCTGTAGAGGGTAGGGTTTAAGCCGTTTTTATATGATTTTGGCTGCTGTTGTAGTGGTCCCGGCTGACAGCCTACATATTTTACAATCATTTACGTGCAATGTGCTCATTGAGCAAACACCTAATTGTTCCGGGTGGCTTAATATAGGTTCCGGCTCAAAAATCAGACAGCGCACAATGATACACAAAGCATTGTTCCGGCATGCTTTCGAATGGCTTTCTAAGGTTCCGGCTGGAATTATAAGGTTCCAGTATAAACACCATATAGTGCTGCATTCTTGTGTTGTATAGTTGGTTTGGCTGTAGAGGTTATGGTTCCGGCCGGCTTAATTTAGCCCGGCTGGAATTATAAGATTTCAGCCTAAAAGCCATGTAGTGCTCAATGATGCACAAAACATTGTGTTTTTTGTATCATAGTTGGTTTTGTTGTAGTGAGGTTCTAATCGGTTTTATAAGGTTTCGGGTAAAACTGTAAGGTTTTCGGCTGAAAATCATATGGTGCAGAATGATACACAATACATTGAGCGTCTTCTGCCTTATAGTTAGTTTGGCTGTACGATGTATGGTTCCGGCTAGGTTTTTCTTTTAATAAAAGAAAGTATTAACTGTCCAATGGATTTAATGTCCCTTGAAGGTCAATTGATACCCACTTGCACATTGCAAGCTCCATATCAACCTGTATACACTGACATGAACTGAGGGTCGGCTCCAATCCTGCACTTTAACAGAGGGTCTTGGTTGTGTTTATTAATATCACCGATCGTAATCGATGACGAAAATTAGCTTTACACTTAGCCTTTGGTAGCATTCGAACCCAGTACCCCCTGCTCCAAGTGTCGAAGCTTTAACCACTGCATCACTTGTCCGATCAAGGTTGTGTTCCAGCTAAAAGCTGGTTTGGCTGTAGAGGTTATGGTTCCGGCTGGCCTAATAAGGTTCCGTCTGGAATTATAAGGTCCCAGCCCAAAAGCCATGTATTGCTCAATGATGCACAATACATTGTGTTTCTTGAGCCATAGTTGGTTTTGCTGTAGTAAGGTTCTAACCGGTTTTATAAGGTTTCGGCTAAAACTGTAAGGTGACAGCTGAAAATCATATGATGCATAGCCATATAGTTAGCTTGTCTGTACAGGGTATGGTTGTTACAGGCTGGCTACTGCCAACCTGCAGATATCACTAAGCACCTGCAGAGGCCTCCACGGTGATTTTTGCCGGCTACGTTCTCAGCGGAGAAGTGCGAAGGTCGTGGGATTTGAGGCATGCAGGGCTCCTGGCTTACACCGTGATCATACAGAATTGTAGGGGGAACGCAAATAATCAAAAGATGTACCCGGAGTTCCGCCGAAACTCGTCGGCCGGAACCTGAGGAACGAACACAACGAAATTATAAACCGAGAGCGGTGCCTTGGTGCGCGCATCCATCCGCATTCAAACGGGGACAAGCCCTGGTTACGGAATCGGATGCGGGCATCAAGGGACCGCAAACACTACGCCGACACAGAGGGAGTTTCCGCTCCCATCACACCACACCGAAAAATTTAGTAATTCATTTTATCTTCATGAAAGGAAAAAAAAAAAAACACCAGAAAGGGAGAACGAGAGAGAGAAACGAGAAAGAGAGAGAGAGCAACAATGCACATCGAACGCGCGACCGTTATTCGGCGCTCGATTACAAAAATGTTTATATATAAAAATTTAAAAAATTTTGAATAAAAAAAAAATTTAAATAAGAAAAAAAATGAAATACCAATAAAAATAAAAAAATAAAAAAAAATTGTACCTTAATTAATACTAACCAACAACAATGACCGATGCGGGGCCTCTCCCCGATACCAAAATTAAAATAGCCGGTTGGCCGCCCGTTGACCTTGTACGGCACCCGTTGAAAATATACGTGGCACCCGTTGAAAATATGCGTGGCACCCGTTGAAAATATGCGTGGCACCCGTTGAAAATATGCGTGGCACCCGTTGAACATATACGGCGCCCTTTGAAAATATGCGTGGCACCCGTTGAAAATATACGGCACCCGATGAAATATGCGGCACCCGATGAAATATACGGTACCCGATGAAATATACGGTACCCGATGAAATATGCGGCACCCGATGAAATATACGGTACCCGATGAAATATACGGTACCCGATGAAATATGCGGCACCCGATGAAATATACGGTACCCGATGAAATATAAAAATACGGGGTCCGTTTAATACGGAACCGTTATTGATGAGTTAATGTGGCACCCGTTGTCTTTCCCTCGTATTCTTTGATTTGAATTAATTTGCGACGTATGAATCCTTTTGTAAATTCTTTTTATAGTAAAACGTTGTATCCATCAAACGAATCACAATATTTATATTTTGCACTTTTAAATTTATATTTATTCAATAATATCACCGAATTCAACCATATGATACAATAAGAATTCATTCACAATTTAAAGATGAACACACGAAGTATAAAAATAAACACCCAATCATGAAATATCAAAAAAAAATTGTTTGCAGCATTTTGATTTTATTTTATAAATTATACAATGAATGAAAATATATAACTCCAATTCTATTGGAATATTTATATTAATTTTTTTTACTAAATACTTAGGTTTTAAACACTATTTATCAAAAAAAAATTTTCACCGACAAAATTATATACGTTCACCCTAGTTGAAGTTTAACTCGAATCTCCCAAAAATCAAAACTCTAATCATCAACAAGAAAAAAAAAATTCTTGCCCCGCACAACGACGCGCAGAACATTCCAGAAGAATTGTCTTTCTTCTCTGTCTCTCGTTTACATCAATTCGCATTGATGTAAACGAGAGGCATATAAGAAAAACATTCTTATGGAATGTTTTGCTTTACACACCCATTCGATGCGCATTGTTCTCTCTCTCCTCATCTTACTCACCCTCGCGCCATCACCACGACGTGTACAAACATTACACAACTCCGAAAGCGAGGACACAAACCAAGGGGAATAAAATCAAACAGCGCTTGTTACGATCATGTAATCGTAACAAACGTGGGAACGTCCCACACCCTGAGATGTCTCATAAGCCGGGCCTACAACAAACAATACGAAAATGAAAAACAATTTAATGGAAATGTACACCCATTGTACCGCGACCAACTAATATTGAGATAGAGTGAAGCATGTGTCATGTGCGGATATCTTTTACATGATACGTGCCTAATGATTTGCCATTCAAATCTTCGACTGCGTACGCCACTTGTCCGACTTTGCTGGTAATAATCGCGGGTTTGAACTTACCAGCCAATTTAGCGGAAAATTTATTCGGTGCATCGCTCAAAGGAAACGATCGTATAAAAACAGATTGACCGACTCGGAAAGAGCGCTTATTACTACGTAGGTTATAATGTTGAGCCCCCTTTTCGTGTGCTACGCGTAAGTAATGGGTTATACGATCCTTTAGAAGGTTTACTCGATCTGGCTTAGCCCATACCTGGACTTCGCTGGGATCATGTTCATCGAGTAACCGTCGCAATGAGTGATCCGAACCATGCATCGACATATGTTGACCGAACACGACATAATGAGGGGAGTACTGTATCGAATCGTGTATGGCATTACGTAAAGCAGCCGTAACTTCTTGCAAATTTTTGTCCCACAAATTATGGTCGTGATCGCTTAAATATGACCGAATGCTGGCAATTAACGTTCTATTAACACGCTCGGATGCGTTGCTTTGGGGCGAATACACCGGCGTACGAATATGTGTTACACCGTATTTAGACAACAAATCCTTAAATAAATTCGAGGTAAATTGCTTCCCATTGTCAGAAGTAATGACTTCAGGTACCGAGAACAACAAGAATATTTCGTTTTCCAAAAATCGACATAATAAGGAGGCAGACGCTTCGCGTAAGGGTTTTACAACTACAAATTTGGAATAATGATCCAGAACGATAGCAATGCAAGTATTCCCGAGTTTCGAACGTGGATACGGACCCAAAAAATCAGCATACAGTTTTTGAAACGGGCGAGTCGACGTGACCAGAGCTCCCATGGCTGGTTGTGTGGAGAAATTAACAGCTTTGTTCATTTTACATTTAGTGCAGCTAGCAACGTATTGTTTAACTTGTTTTGCCATCTGAGGCCAGAAAAATTGACGCTGAAGGCGCTCGAGGGTTTTGCTGCCGCCTAAATGTGCTGAAGTGGGTGGTACATGTGCCTGTTCGATAAGCGATTGAGTTAATGAATTCGGAATAACAAGTTTCCAATTCGACAAATCGGTATCCATATATTTAAAACCAAACGAAGGGGATATTAACAGTTTATCATCCTGGATTTTATAATTGTGCGAACAATCTTTTAAGATTCGAATTTTCGCGATTTGATCGACGTAATCTGGATCTTGGAACGCAACCGAGTTTTGATCAACGTGCAAAATGGGGACGAAAGAAGGTATTAACGCATTCACAGAAGGGTCGATGTTCTTACTCGGCAAGGCTGGATCTTCAAATTGAGCACCAGGATCAGGCGTGCTCTTACTTTCAGAATCATCCGCACAAGGAGCGGATTCATCCGAAAAAGCTCGAGACAACGCATCTGGTACAATGTTAACTGAACCTTTTCGGTATCCAATCTGAAAATCCAGCGCTTGAAGTTTAAGACTCCATCTCGCCAAACGTCCGGAGAGGTCTTTTTGACTCATTAGCCAGCGTAAACTGGAATTGTAAATGACGCAGTGTAAATGACGAACGGATAGCCTTCCACGTAGGGACGAAATTTTCGCACGCTGAGGACGGCAGCGTAGCATTCCAGCTCGGTCACCGAGTAGTTTCGCTGCGCCGCATTGAGCTTATGTGAATAAAACTCAATGGGCCGCTCCACCCCCTCGGCGTCCACCTGAAATAAGACACTACCGACCCCAACGGCACTAGCATCACACTGAATAAAAAAGGGTTTTGTATAATCAGGATGCGTCAAAACTGGGGCAGTTGACAAGGCGGTTTTGAGAGCGTTAAAAGAAGAATCAGCAGCTGCAGACCAACATACTTTAGTATTTTTACCAATAAGATCGGTGAGAGAAGAAGCTAAAGAGGCAAAATTTGGAATGAAGCGACGGTACCATCCGCACATCCCCAGAAAACGTCTAATCTGTTTCGTCGTTTTCGGAATAGGGTACTCCAGAATAGCTTTACATTTATCTGGGTTTGTACGGAGGCAACCATCACCCACAATATAACCTAAATAGTCGACTTCTTTCAACACAAACTTACTTTTGGTCAAATTGATTGTTAGACCGGCATCCGTCAGATATCCAGCAACCTGCTGTAGCAACTCGAAGTGTTCAGCCAGAGTGGAGGATGTGACCAGAAGGTCATCGAGGTACACAAAGACCTTATCGTGCAGTTGGTACGGGATCACGCGGTGCATCAAGCGACAAAGCGTCTGCGGTGCGTTGCACAAGCCAAACGGCATCACCTTGAACTGATACAAGGGCCGTCCAGGAACCGTAAACGCTGTTTTATCGCGGGATGCTGGGTCGAGTGGGATCTGCCAAAAGGCATCCTTCAAATCAATCGCCGAAATGAATCGGGTGTGTCCCAAACGACCCAACAATCCGTTGATTATTGGCAGCGGATACGCATCCTTGACGGTGGCCTTGTTCAGTTCTCTAGCATCCAAGCACAAACGGACTTTGCCATTGGCCTTACGCACCAACGTGACCGGTGAACACCAGGAACTTTGTGACTCCTCGATGACCCCCAAAGACAACATCCTATCCAACTCGGCATACATAAGTTTCTGGATAGCTGGGGACACGGAATAAAAACGTTGTTTGACTGGTTTTGCGGAACCGACATCGATCATATGAGTGATGAGGGATGTGCGGCCCAAACCTAGTATATCGCTGCTCGGGAAATATTCGCGGATAAGATCCAATTTACGACGATCATTAGAGGTTAAAATATGAAATTTGGGTGTGTTGGTAGTTTCACCTAATTCGTCCGAATTATTTAACGCGGAGATTTTTGGGGAAATTCCAAAACGATTCCAAAAATCGATACCCAAATAAAGCGGTTGTTCTAATGAAGGGACAACATGAAAATTCATGGTTTGGGTAATTCCATTAAACTCGACGTTAGCCCGTATGTACCCAAATACTCGTTGGACTTGACCACTCGCGGTAGTTATCGTGGATGGAAAATTATGAAACTCTACGAAGGGATTGGACAAGATTTTCTCCGATCCATTCCCGAGAACACTGACACTCGCCCCGCTGTCGAGAAGACCCTTAAACGGGATCTTATTGATAAAGACCTGGGCATAAGGCCGAGTGTCACTACCCTCGGAGAACAAAACGGAGGAAATCACGTCATTTCTCATAGCAGCGCGGTGGTTCCAATATTTCTTGGAACGTTTTAAACGATCTAACTTAGCTAACGACGGAGAATTATAGAAAAACTTTAGAGCGACAGGAAGGGAAGGGGAATTTGGTAGGGAAGAAGGATCGGGAAAGGAATCATTACTGGCAGACGAGTTTACTTTCTGGTCGGATTCGATTGGGAGCGGAGTTCCGCGTCCGTATTGCTCGCTGCGTCCTCCTGAATCGGTTTGAGTGGACTTGTCCGTTGCGGCATCAGTCTGGGTGGCAGTTGTGGTTGTGGTGATTCTCGTGGCCCAGTCCTCCAAGAACCACTGTTCTCTCAACATTCTTATGGAATGTTTTGCTTTACACACCCATTCGATGCGCATTGTTCTCTCTCTCCTCATCTTACTCACCCTCGCGCCATCACCACGACGTGTACAAACATTACACAACTCCGAAAGCGAGGACACAAACCAAGGGGAATAAAATCAAACAGCGCTTGTTACGATCATGTAATCGTAACATGGTTTCGGCTGGAATTATAATGTTTCTACCGAAAAATCATATAGTGCTGGATTTATAAGGTTCCGGTTACTTGTACCTTAGTTGGTTTGGTTCCGATAGTTTGGTTCAAAATACAAAGACATGTTAAAACAAAGTATAATTTTTGAATAATATACACCGTTTTAGTTACAATGTCTTTTACAATTTAAAATTAGCTTTGTTGCACACATTAATCGGATTTCCATATTCAAACCTTTTTACTTTCAGCTTTTGTGTAAATATTTTTAAATTGACATAACCTTAAACGACGTTCCTTTGTGCATGATACAACAAAAGGATTTATGCACCCCATTTCAAAAAGCACTCTATAATAATTCCATAAAGTTTTTATTTTTATATAATATCTAAGCTTCAACAAATTTGTATAATCTAACTTGTAACATAGCAAAACTAAAATGTAATTTCTAAAATAGACAAAAAAAAACAACTGGACAGTCATTTCAATTTTGTGAAATGTTCAGTTTATGAATATTTCGAATTCCACA
Source organism: Nephrotoma guestfalica (assembly GCA_963691935.1). NCBI lineage: Eukaryota > Metazoa > Arthropoda > Insecta > Diptera > Tipulidae > Nephrotoma > Nephrotoma guestfalica. Next base: position 247,975,014 of record OY829913.1, on the reverse strand, counting down.
AAAAAAAAACATTTTAGTTTGATTAAATTATTGGAATACAATCGCTTGACCATTAAGTTATCAGTCCCTTTATTTTTTGTCATATTACTGCTGTATAGCATAAATGTGTACGGTGTTGTGTTTGAAATGGGGCTTCCTTTTTTATTCAGCTTATTATTTTTTTGTGTGTTACAAATATAAATTTTTAATGCAATTTATAATTCAAAGCCGGATTTTATATTTTATATTATTTTAAAACAAAAAAAAATAAAATATTTGTATATTTGTAGTTTTATGAATTTAAAAATAATAATACTGCAAACACAAAAAATGAATTTAAAATTGGGATTATTTTCTTTACTATTATTTATATCGTATCTGAATTTTGTTTTTGTTTGAAGTGTTACAAAAATAAACAGACCATAGTGCAGACAAAAAAATATACATTACACATTTAAAATAAAATAATTACAATATCCATATATTTTTAATCTGATTCGTAGATACAAAATACTAAAATATTAAAAAGCTTGATTGTTACAATCTCTCTTAAAGTATTGTACTATGATACTTCTGAACAGGCTCTTTATCTTTTACTTTGTTATGTTAATCAGAGCATTATGAATTTAAAAAGTAATTATTATTTAGCAAACTATACTTTTATGCTTTACGTGTATTTCTAGGATTAATCAATAAACGTATTAGTGCTGCTCATCCTGTCAGAGGGTTTCGGTTGCCACTCTTTATACCTAGGTAGCTGTGGATGGTACCGCAGCAGAGATTCTACAAAAATGCACACTCTTCGATGGCTCTACAATTAGCGATTTTTTTCCAGAAAAATGATAAAAATTCACCAGGCAAAACTAAAACTGCCTTATCATCCAGCTCAGGATTTGTATATATTTTATTTTAAAATGGTAAACTACTTCAACTCACAAAATAATATATTATGAATACATGAAAATTAAAAATTTTCTGAAAATTGTACTGTTTGGAGAAAAAACCTTTAATTCACTACATCAATACATCTTTTTTACTTCACCATCTTATACATCACCTTTTATAACTGGAGCAATAGTTTTCAACGCATTTTCTTTGGAACATCATCTTCAATTCAAACATTTTTTGGTGCCGAAACTCAAAAGTTTTACTCGGGTAACATTTTTTACGTATATGAAGTTGGCCCGAAAAAAACCTTTTAATTGAAATGATTGTGTACTCGCTTAATTAAAAAAAAGCCTTTCAGCCGGAAAAAAAATATAAAATATTTGTATTACTCCGTTTTGCTCCGGATCTCAAAAGTTTGTTCTTCTAATTTTCAAACTAAGTATGTGCATACTGGCATCATATAATAGTGGTACCACCATACAGTTAAAATCTTTAGACGATGAAGTTCCAGGTAGCGACGTAACTGAAGTTATCCCAGAATTCTATCCTAGAAAATAAAAATATTTAATCAGGCAACACTAACATATCAATAACCAATTTGCTCTTGTGTCAAGTTATCCCAGCCCAACTTTTGATTTATTTTATTCAAATATAGAAAATTATTACAGAATTTTGAAAAATGAAAAAACGAAAAATTATCAAATTTATCAAATTTGAACTCTTTTTCATATAATAAAAAAATTAAAATCCAAAATATCAAAAAATTGTAAAATTCTGAGTTGCATATAGTAATGGAAAATTACAGGCAATGTAAGAAAAAATTCGTTCCGTGGCAAGTTTCCGAAAATGAACTCTGTGCTGGGAATTTCATTGATTTTTAGATAATTTCTCGTCTCGCTCGATGTATCTAAAAATATTTTGTCAAAACTAAAAATGTCTTGGATCAGGGCTACAGGATTTTGAAATGTTTACATGACCAGCTAATTTTTAGGTGAATTAGAAGAAAATCGTTCAGTGGCAAGTACCCGAAAATGAACCCTGGGCTAGGAATTTCATTGATTTTTAGATAATTTCTCGACTCGCTCGATAAATCTAAAAATATTTCGCCAACAACTAAAAATGTCTCGGATCAGGGCTACAGGATTTTGATAGGTATACATCAGCAGCTAATATTTAGCTGAATTAGAAGAAAATCGTTCAGTGGCAAGTACCCGAAAATGAACTCTGCGCTGGGAATTTCATTGATTTTTAGATAATTTCTCGACTCGCTCGATAAATCTAAAAATATTTCGCCAAAAACTAAAAATGTCTCGGATCAGGGCTACAAGGTTTTAAAATTAATACATCAGCAGCTAATTTTTAGCTGAATTAGAAGAAAATCGTTCAGTGGCAAGTTCCCGAAAATGAACTCTGCGCTGGGAATTTCATTGATTTTTATATAATTTCTCGACTCGCTCGATAAATCTAAAAATATTTCGCCAACAACTAAAAATGTCTCGGATCAGGGCTACAGGATTTTGATAGGTATACATCAGCAGCTAATATTTAGCTGAATTAGAAGAAAATCGTTCAATGGCAAGTACCCGAAAATGAACTCTGCGCTGGGAATTTCATTGATTTTTACATAATTTCTCGACTCGCTCGATGAATCTCAAATTATTTCGCCAAAACTAAAAATGTCTCGAATCAGGGCTACAGGATTTTGATAGGTATACATCAGCAGCTAATATTTAGCTGAATTAGAAGGAAATCGTTCAGTGGCAAGTACCCGAAAATGAACTCTGCGCTGGGAATTTCATTGATTTTTAGATAATTTCTCGACTCGCTCGATAAATCTAAAAATATTTCGCCAAAAACTAAAAATGTCTCGGATCAGGGCTACAAGGTTTTAAAATTAATACATCAGCAGCTAATTTTTAGCTGATTTAGAAGAAAATCGTTCAGTGGCAAGTACCCGAAAATGAACTCTGGGCTAGGAATTTCATTGATTTTTATATAATTTCTCGACTCGCTCGATAAATCTAAAAATATTTCGTCAAAACTAAAAACGTCGCGGATCAGGGCTACATGATTTTAAAATGTTTACATCAGCAGCTAATTTTTAGCTGAATTAGAAGAAAATCGTTCAGTGGCAAGTACCCGAAAATGAACTCTGCGCTGGGAATTTCATTGATTTTTAGATAATTTCTCGTCTCGCTCGACAAATCTAAAAATATTTCGCCAAAACTAGAAATGTCTCGGATCAGGGCGACACGATTTTGAAAGGTATACATCAGCAGCTAATTTTTAGCTGAATTAGAAGAAAATCGTATAATGGCAAGTACCCGAAAATGAACTCTGCGCCGAGAATTTCATTGATTTTTACATAATTTCTCGTCTCGCGCGATGAATCTAAAACTATTTCGCCAAAACAATTTTGTGAATTCAAAAATGAATGCGTATTCGGCCAATGGAGAATTTTTCAACCAGTGTTTTTCTTGGGAACGAGGGCTTGTATTTTTTTATTTGTTTAGGGGTTCATGAATACGATCCAGGTTTATATTTAAAAAAAAACGATCGGCTCAAACGATTTTGATAAAAAGGTTGAGAGAGGGTGATTTCGATGTTAGGAAAAATGATTGCAACTGATCATGATTTTGGACAATTTGTATAGACTTGTCCCCGTTTAGATGCTATGTTGTGTCTTGTTCCACAATAAAAAAATTTGACAGCCAATGGAAAATTGTCAACTTAAATCCTTATAAGCCATTTCTTAACCGATTGGGGTACAACCCTCTTTGTATATTAAACACAGGATAGAATTGCAAAATGACTGCCGGATATGATTTTCAAAAATAAATAGTACGTAACTCGGTTGATACTATGAAAATATCAAATTTGATTTAAACATAACCGCGGGTTCTTTAAATTGAATAGAGCTAAGCCGTTGTTTAACCAAGTGTGGCGTAATTTCTATTTTTTTTACAAAGTAAAAGTAGGCATCGTAATTATGAAAATTCTCGACATCTCGAGATTTACCATTCGCTTAACTGCCGAAGCCCAAAAAAGTGATTTACGAGATGGATTTTCTGATTTGGATCAAACATCATACTTAAACTTTTTCATAAAACTGGAAGCCCCAATGAAATTTGGCAGAAATCGGTCCACCGGAAATGCATATAGCATCTACGAAAAAGTCGGTTATGGACAAAGGGATTCTAAAAATTAAATTTTTAACAATACTGATTTAAATTATTTCTCCAAAATTTAAGCTTAATAACGGTTTTTGGTAATAAACTGCATTTCATCATAATTCAGCCACTCTACGCATCAAACAGGTTCAGTGATCGGCATACAACTTTATACTTAAGGGTTTCTGATAAATTGGCAAATTAAGAAAATGGATTTGGAATTGACAAATTTTCGCGTCTTTGAATGGTGAATAAAATTTTGAGATATGGGGTAAGGAGAATAAAAATCCACAAGAAAGTCGGATTTTGGCCACAATATATGCACCGCCCTAATTTTTGTTAACTGCGGTAAGAAAACCTTTTTAATAATATACTGACGTAAATTCATCGACAGGTTTAGTTCCTGCATACTAGCTTGAAAGGAATAGCGAATTCATAGAATCCATACTGTACTGTAAATAATGGTCAATAAAATTATTTATCGCTAATTTTTCATAATATTATTTAATTATTTTGTATTCAGAATTAAATAAGCAACTTGTTTCTTTTTGTCTTTAGCTTTTACATCCCATGAAGCGAATTTGCTGCCTGCACAGTGTATACAGACTTCTATGCACACACTCCAGTTTTGGCATCCAATCATGCGCAGGTCTTGGCCGATGTTGCCACGCACGTGCCTTCGACGTCTTCTTCTACGATGTGCACTGGCTTGCTATGGACCGAGCAATGTGGCCCAGCCATCTAGCTCAATGTTGAATCGGACTTAATGGGACCGCCATTCTACAACCTTTAGTGGACCAACTTGTTACGACACCTTGAGGGGTCATAACATTATTCCTTTCCTTTGTTCTTTTTGAATTTTTAGTTCCATGGTAATTGAACGATTGATGCTTTTTATTGACGGCATTACCATATATTCTAACTATTCTGTTTTGTTTTTTTGTTCACATCCAGTGTTCATGTAAACGTCGAATGAATATTGTAGAGCGAGACCACTGTACACCTTCTGCGTGTGTGCGACCGGCAGAGATGTAGAGAAATATTTTTGTTGTGTTTTCTGAAAGTGAAAGGGTGGGCGGGTTGGCGAAAAAACACCAACGAACAAAAAATATTCTTCTAGATGTTTTTTTGGTGCGAGAATTGTTTAGTCTGGTTTTGATTGTTCGATAGGAGAGTTGGCGTCTAGCTGTAGAAGTGGGTTGCTCTCAGGGATTGTAATACACTAAAAATGTAATATAAATTGTGTGTAAAAGGAAATTAATTATTATAATTTTTTTGAGTTTTAATTAATTATTTATTTTTGCTTTGATTGCGGAGAATACATCAAAAAATAAAATGCCAACGAAACAGCGAAAATTCTAGGTTTGTACGAAAATACAGTTTTCGTGAATGTGGTTTAAGAAACGATTTAATTCTTTTCTTTATAAGATAAAATCCAAGTGCGAACGGGATTAGGTATCGAAATAATCGCCAAGTTTCTTATAAAATGGAAATTATATGAATAATAAACGTGGTTGATCGGTGTGGTTTTTGTAATAAAAGAATATTCTGCATCATACAATACACACAATATAAAATATTTTTGGTAATCGGTGGAAAGACACCGCGTGTATGGGTGGCCAACCACGAACCCATTCATAAATTCGATTAACGGCGGGAAGACACCCAATAAATTCTTACGGTTTACGGCAGAAAGACGCCCAACATTATTTACGGTTTACGGCGGAATGACACCCTATGAATATTTACGGGTACCGGCGAAAAGACGTCCAACATTTACGGTTACAGGCGGCCAACAACGTGGCCATTCTCATTTTTGGTTTACGGTGGGAAGGCACTCAACGAATAATTACGGTTAACGACGGAAAAACGCCCAACAGTATTCATGGTTTATGGCGGGAATGCGCCCAACGATATACACGGTTCATGGCGGAAAAACGCCCAACTATATTTTGAGGTTTACGAGTGGCCAAACTCGTGGGAACTTGTAATTTTTTGTTAATGGTGAGCAGACGCCGCAACCTATTTTACCTATTTTTTATTTTTCCATTTCAATTTTAAATTTGAATTTTTTACAATTTTCAACTTTGTATTCAATATATTTTAGTGTAATCGAGTGTCATAGCGGTTGCTTGGCACGCGCGAGGTAGTGCACATTGGTTTCGCTACGTTATTTATTATTTACGTTATTATTCAGCGTCCATTTTGCTCAAATTATTTTGTTTTATTTCGTTACAAAAATTATTCAGGTCAGCGACCATTTTTGTTCGATTTATTTTTTCTTTTGCTTCGGTATTTTTCACGCTCGACTCTTTTAATTTGATTTTTTTTGTTTTTATCCCCCTTCCGCCTCTGATCGTTTGGTGAAAATTTATTTAAAAAGAAAAACAGCACGGCGTTTACTGGCATTCGGTGTTAATTTTTTCTCCCTCACCGGCTTCAAGTTATTTCTCCTGGTCAGGTTAACCCTATTAAAGTTAGCCGAAAGTTTCCAGCCGAAAGATGATAATGCAGATTGTGTCTTTGCTATCCCAGGCGAAAAAAATATTTTATAGCCGCTAGAAATATTACTTGATATACCTAGTTCTACTATCACCTCCAAATAACCAGAATACAGCCAAAATCGGTCTGGAAATAAATAGTTTTACAAAAGTGGACCAAATCCTGTGAAATGTTAATTACAATAAATTTAAAAAGTATCGAACAAAATAATTAAAACGTTCTGTATTTTCTAGGTTATCCACTTTCCCATCGATCCTACTATAGCCATTAGATACTGAATTCAATGGACTATATCTCGAATACTAAACATACAAAAAATCTCAAAAAATTATTTCAAATACGTCAAGTCTTCCTCTATCAGAGGAGGCCTCTGTCCGGCCAGCGAATAATTTCTGAGTTCAATGGACTATATCGTTTAACGTATTTGAAATAATTTTTTGAGAATTTTTGTATGTTTAGTATTCGAGATATAGTCCGTTGGACTCAGAAATTATTCGCTGACCGGACTAGTGGATGGCATAAGGTGATAGAGACATGTTTACAAAACGTATGTTACATGTTATTGTAATTTACATTTCCAGAAGTTTTTTTGCTGTATTCTGGTTATTTCGAAATGATAATTGGACTAAGTTTATTAGGTAATATATCTTTCGGCTATAAAATATTTTTTCGGCTGGGATAGCAAAAACAATATCAGCATTATCATCTTTCGGCTGGGATAGTAAAGACACTATCTGCATTACCTTTCGGGTGGAAACTTTCGGCTAACTTTAATAGTATGTCAGTCAGGTTACCCATTTTTGTTTTTTTGTTTTTTTGTGACACAATGAATTACTTAATTTTTCGGATTGGTATGATGGGAGAGGGTCTTATTTCGTGTCGGTTCCATAGTTGCAAGCTGGATAGACACACCCCGGTATTATTATATTTATCATGTTCCTCAAATTTCGGCCGACGCGATTCTGGAGTCAACTCAATTTAGTTTCAGCATTTAATTTTTATTTTTTATTTTTGTGTTCTGTGCCACGGTGTAGGCCAGGAATATGCAAATCTCAACTTCCCCCGCGACCCAAAACCCTAAGATCTAGTCGGTAAAATCACCGTGAAAGAGCCCTCTGCATATTTATTCCCACCCGTAACAAACTATCCAACTATCGCTTCCGAAAGCAAGCACAGGTCTAATAGGTGCTTTAGAAAGTGCACAGCGAAAAATGTTTTGATCACAATACTCTTGATTCGGTGTAGAAAACTCAGTATTCAGTATAGTTAATGCTATTGAGATACTCCTCGATGTCGATAAGAATATTTCGCTGCTGTTCACTTCCAAACCAAGTTTGCTTGGAATGAAACTGTCCATGCCCAATCATGATATGCCCAAAATCATGATTTCATTATCCAAGAATTTGGCCTGGTTCATCAAATATGCAGCTAAAAGTTTCAATGATGCTTTTCCTTACCACGCAAGGGAGTGTATAAATTGTTGATGTTTGATGATATTTTACTCCTCACAGTTTTCTAAAAATCATCCTCAGGGTGAAGCACTGGCCATTGCTTGATTCGTTGGTACGAAAAACACATATTTGTTTCGTTTTATTTAATAAAATTGACACTTGACGGTCATCCACATAACCATATTGAGGAAGGACAATCACCTATACTAAAAAGGTTACTTGGAATACATTTTTAAGGACGAAATAACCGATAAACGAAATTGTTATTTGTTTATTCATCTTTCTTCATTTATACCTTAATTGATGGTAGAATAGTTTTATTTTATTGCAGCTGGTAAGCAATCGAAACAGAATTAACTATTATTTAGTAGTCTTGTTCAAACTTTCATCTCCACAGTATTGATGAACAAATATACATACAAGCATCGTACATACAAAAAATGTACCCAAACAATGAATTTACAGTCCATAAGACATTATACGAGTATAGCAAAAAATAACGATATTTTAGCAGACTGAAGATGATGTTAATGACTTTTGTATGGCGATTACTGTTCAGTTTTCAAATACTCGTATAATTAAGGTGGCATTGCACTATTCCTGAGTGATATATTAGACCAATCTTTATCGAGTTGAAAATACATTTTTTTACCAAACTGCTTTAAAGTTATACAAAAGAAATGTATGGCCATTTTTCAATTACGACATGGTATATGTTTTTTTGTTTCATTAATTTTTATCCTAACCACCCCACAATTCTGATAATTTAATTTAGCTTGTGTACGATATTAAATACTTAAGCCTACATTGTAACATATAGAGATAATCCATTTGGTTGTAAATTTATTGATTTTAAATCATGTCTTAGATAATATTGCTATTAGACATACTTATATCATTTTAATACGACAAATAGAGACACATAAATTTTCAACCCATTGCGGATAATTTAATATACAAATGAACAAGATATCTAGATACATATGCGTACTATTTGATTATAATAAAACCAAAGCTTGAGCCCAGCCACAACTCCATTAAAAATTGTTGGTCCAATTCAAGAAGCTAATAAAATTTTTCATATATTTAATTGGGATGGGAGAGCGCGTGACCTAATATCGAACTCAACATATTTTTGGTTTTAGTTTTAGAGACTGGGTCAGGTGTGAAACACCAGAGAAAATCAGCAAATTGTGTGAATTGTGACGAATTATACCTTGCGAGCTAAAGAGACTACATGGTTGCCAGAGACATTTTGGAGATGCGAAATGTACTACCGCTATAGTAAAATATTGCATTTTTTTTTTAGACAGAATGGAGGAAGATGGGCAGAAACAAGGCAAAGATATTGAATCAATTATTCAAAGACTCCCAAAACTAGAAAATGGCCTCAGGATAGCTGCTGCTATAAAACATAAAAACCAATGACGTTAGAATATTAGCACTCCTAAAGAGACTGAAACCAATAATAGTAAAAAGAAATCGTATTCCTCCACATCAATTTGGCTTCAGAGAAAACCATTCAACAATAGAACAAGTACACCGAATTACAAACATTATTGAACGCGTACTTTAAAAAGAAAGTATGTTCAAGCGTCTTTTTGTATGTAGCACAAGCCTTTGACAGAGTATGGCATAAAGGCTTGGAATATAAATTACACAGAGACTTACCAAAGCAGTTTTATGAAATTCTAAAATCTTACATATCTAGTAAGAGTCGAATTAGATGGCGAATACTCAGAAATTTAGAAAATATCAGCAGGAGTACCACAAGGTAGCGTTCTGGGACCAACTTTACATGTTCTATACACCTTGTACCTGCCAAGGATCGAGGAGACTAACATAACGGCGTTTGCGGATGATACGGCCATCTTAGCAGTTACTAATAGCATTGAAGAATCTACAAGCAAATTGCAAAGAGCTACTAATATTATCAGTACTTGGTCTAAGAGATGGCTAATAGATTTTTTCACGTAAACTTTACCAGCAAGAAGGTCAACTGGATACAAGTAGACCTGAACTCTCAGCAAATTCTCTATGCAAACACGGCAAAGATCTAGGCATGACTCTAGACGCGAAACTAAAATGGAAAGAGCATGTGAAAAAGAAAAAAGAAGAGTTAAACATCAAATACAGAAAGATGGATTGGCTCTTACGAAGAAGAAATACTGAGCTAATTCTACATAATAACTTGCTTATATACCGGAAAATCCTAAAACCTGTGTGGACCTACGGTATTCAGGTCTGGGGCTGTACAAAGCAAACCAATGTCAACACCATCCAGTCATTCCAAAACAAAGTCCTACGTGGAATAGATAATACTCCGTAGCACGTAAGAAATGGCAACCTCCATAGAGATCTAAAGATGGATTTCGTCAGTGAAGAAATAAACAAACACACGAGAAAACACATGCAACGTACTAATCTACACCAGTGTTGTGCGTCTACGCGTAATCTGGAATTTTCGACATGTTGGTGTCGACAATTTCTAGAGTATGTAGAATATTCGTAGACAATGTAGATTATTGGGTTTTATTATTGTTTTTCGATTGTTTTCCACTTAGAGCATGTCATCTCACAGTTTTCCAGGTAATGAGTCATTTTTTGTGTTGGGTGATTTGTATTTGAAAATATATGTTTTCGAAAAAATAACTAAGCAGGTAAAAAATTTATTTTTAAATTGTTTAAGTGTCAACTGCCAGCTGCAAAAAAACAGAAATACTTGCAGATAAAAAGCAACCAGATTCACCTGGTTCCGGTATTTCACATTAAAATTTTAGTTTAGAATTTTTTACGGTAAAATTTAATAGACTATTCGGCCACGGAACTGCACCTGCAGCAAATACTCGCAGAACCTATCCCGTGCTAATTTAGCAGAAGTTTCAAAACAAAAATTGTGTTCTCAAGCTACAGCCAATTTTAATCATAGTGACAGTTAACACGATATTCTGGGAAGGAACTGGGCTCAAGAATTTTCCAAATATAAACTAGAACACAACAAATTTTCACACGAAAAGTGATTTATGATGTCTTGTTTGAAGTTGGCTTAGGCACTTGATACAAAATAGTATAAAAATAAATGAGCCCAATTGATTATCTCCGAAGATAACTTTAACCCAAAATTCCTTTGTGACTTATACGTCAATACCAGGTTATGAACTTGTGTCACATACCGGATGATATGTTCAAAATTAAAATTCAACTGCTGAATATTTTTCCAATTATAGTGGTTAAAATGACAACATTCAATAAATTTTAAATTAAAGATTTAAATTTTTTAATAATTAATGAATTAAAATAAAGAATTTTACGTTATAATTTCACGTATAACACTGATGTCAATTTAAAGTTTTCAATACTCGGTCCTGTTACAACAAATTGTAATGTGCTGGATAACCTTTCAGCTGGCGATATCACAGCTCTTAAAAATTGAATCTTCACTATTATCGGGGTAACCATTTGTAAAAGCTCTGAAAATTTTTCGAAATCCATACGCATAAAATTTGGATAATCTTCAGGCCAAGATAACTGTAACTCCTTGAAGGAAAACCTATGCCATTTTTTAGGCCTTTCGTTTACGTTTTTTTTGGTGGCTAAGTATCCAAAAATTAAAATTAGAGCCACACAGAATTTGTTTTCAAAATTTTACACGTTATGCTTGATGATGTAGAAACGAATTGTTCGTTCCAATTTGTTTGGTTTCTTAAAAACATGGTGTATTTGTTACCAACCCCTGATTATTTGCATACTGTATGTCTAAAACAAAAATTGTACTAAACTCGTCTCACGAAACGTACGAATCAATAATGTAATGACCATAGCGGGGCATTTTTCAAAATATTTAACTGTTTAGCAAAACGAAATAAATTCGCTACATTTTTCAAGCACGGGGTCAGTCTTTTTAAAATTATTAAAAATGCCACATCGTGTTTATAGATTGAACTTAAAACAAAAATCTAAGTTGAAAGTGTAACTTAACATAAATTTAAAATAAAACCAAACTAAAAATAAAATGTGGAATGGTATAACTAAATAAATAGTTTGATAAAATTAAAAGTTAAGTGAACTATGTAAACGGAAATATTTCTGTTAGTTACCAGTTAGTTAATATGTAATAAGCTGTTCAATCTAAATAAGTCAAATTATAAAATTATATTGTGGTCGAAAAAAAAAAAAAAAAATTATAAAATGTTAGTATAGACATAAAAGCATACAATCTCCAATTCTTAATAAAAATTCGAATCCACACATAGAAAAAAAAAAATCACGAAAAACATAAAAATTAACTTTTGATAGTGCGCGTCATTGATAATGTGTTTTCATACAGTGGCACACAAAAATTATGAACACTTCGTTGTGCATCGTATGAATGGTGAATCACAAAATTGCTGTTGTAAAAATTGTGCAATGGGTGTAAAAATCGTGTGCAGGAAAAAATATTAAAGTCACATTCAGCGTTACCAAAAAAATAATTAAGTGGAAAAAAACTGTGTATTACGACGCTTAGTGTTATAGTGAACATAAAAACTAAAGTGTAAAGTGGTGTTAAAATTGAACGAACTGTAAAATTCAATAGTGTTGTGGAAAATGGAGAACGCTCCAAATTAATATGACCACGTTTTTGGGACTAAATAAGGTTTTTTTTTGTTAATATATATTAAATTTTCATTACGATATTTTTATATTTACTTACTTATTCATTTTCTTAAATTACAAAAATTTTATTTATATAATATTCTATCTTTCGTGATAATAAAAATTTATTTTTCTTTGTTAGCTAAGTCTGGTGTAGGTAATTATAGTTTAGATTAGGTAGTACTAACTCGTATACTAATATTGATTTATTTAAGGAACTTTAAGCTACTTATTTACTTATATGCCTACAGTTTAGATTTCGCATTTTCTCATGATTTTTGATTATATTTTTATTACTTTTTCTTGGATGAATAAATTAAGTTCAAACTGTAATTATTTCGGAAATTTTGAGTTTTCATTCTTTCTAGTTATGTTTGCTTTAGTGAATAATTTCGTTCTGCTTTCGGTCGCTTAATTTACAATGGATCACTAAAATATTGAGAATGAAATGTAGGTAAGTTGTTCATAGGTGAGTAGTTCTAATCTGTTCCTACCTTTACCCTCCTATCCTAATCCTTTGGTGGTACAGCATGCGTCCATTTAACTTCGAAACCACCCACGCCAATCCCTGAGTCAAAGCCGGCGAAGGAAATACCACCTCGAAGCTCTGAATGGTCGAATTAATAAATTTTCAGTACGAATGGCATTATAGTATCTATTTTGGAATCGAACTCGATCGAAACCCAGTCATGCCGCATTTCAATTCGTTACAATGTCTAATAGAAATAAGCTAAGCTTATCCATTGAATTTACGGAATTGTATTATATTCCATTTCATGTTTATAGTCAGTGCAGTGACAAACAACCTAAATTATTAGTCAGGTCCTGTCTCGATTAAAACTTTGGTTAATCGATGCTTTTAATATTGGGATAAGGTAGCGATTCCATTTCTGTAAATTGAAATTCTTTTGGTTTTGAATTATTTAGAATTATTAATTATTTGGAGTAACATAAAATTTCGTGTATTCGTTGGCATTGGTTCAAAAATTATTTTACCCTTAACTATAATCCCTGGTGTTAAGCACGATCCTGTAACATTTCTTCATATGTTATTTGTAGTATCGGTGCTACACAGTCGTCGATGTAATCCACTTCAAGGGTTTAGTCAAGGAATCTGGAAAATATCAGCATTTTCAAATAATCTTTAAAAAAGAAATTTAAAACTTAATTATAGTCGGATCGAGTGCATCAAAATGTTTTGCTGAATATGAGTCACTGTATGTCAGGTACATCTTCGAAACGAATACTGTATCGATGAACATTATTCTGCCTTCTGGATCTTATATCTTTATATAAATTCTGAGGTTTTTAAGTGATTTTACCGGAATAAAATCTGCACTAAGTAATGATTTTGTTCATTGAAGAACCCTCGATCAAAGTAGTTTATTTTGACAACTCTGTATTTGGTTTAGAAATGTAACTGTGTATAAAGTTCTACTTTTCAACATAGGTTTCTAACCTTTTTTGTATTTTTAACCAAATTGTACACACAACTAATAGGTACGTTTTCCGAGCACAACATCACATATTATAGACATAATGGTACGTCATTGCCATATAAAAAACTTGGGTTCACATTTTTCAAATTTGAGGTAGGAATAAACTCCATGAAGCCGAAATAGTTAAATAAACCAAGAAATCATAGAATTTTACTGATTGAAAATAGAAACAGTATTTTTTGACTTTTAACTATATACATACATTCTCTACCCATGAAGAATATTAATTATCTACGTAGTGTACAGTAGCCCGCCAAAAAATTAGAATCCCTTTAAAAATTTGTTTAATAAATCCGTTTTTTTATCATTTAGTATGGCAAAACTTAAAAAACTACTTTTTTTTTACAAAATCCATTATTGAAGTTATATTTTTATAAACTTATGTAAATAAGACAAATAATCTATTTAGTATTCCCTTTAGTTTTAATGACTTCTTTAATTCTTTCAGCCATACTGTTTATACAGTTTTTTATCATCTGCTTAATTCCGACATCATTTTTCCAAATATCCTCAATGTTTTCCTTCAACATTTGAATGGTGTTATTTTGGCGAGCATACACTTTCGATTTGAGGTAAGACCAACAGTTTTCGATTGGGTTCATATCAGGGGAATTACCTGCCCAGGGAAGAATCGCAATATTATGTTCATCGAGCCATTTTCTGCTCTTTTTTGAATTGTGGCAAGGCGCGCCATCCTGCATCAAAGTGTATTCTGTTGCTGGCTTATTTAGGCTATTTGTATACGGCAACACGACATCAGTCAACACTCTAATGTACTGATCGCTGTTCATTGTTTCTTCAACAAAGTAAATTGGCCCAGGACCTTCAGCAGAAATGCAGCTCCAAATCATCACCGAAGGTAGATGTTTCACTTTTTTTTGGATGCAACCGGCAGAATATATTTCCTTAGGAAACCTTCGAACAAATTTAAAGGATTCTGTTACAGCTTCCAGCCGGCACTCATCACTGAAGATGACCTATCCCAATTTGAAAAAAAGAAAAAGTTGAATAGTATAGAAAACATTTCTCTAAACCACTTAACTCCCAATATTTTGGCATCTTACCTTATTCCAGTCATTCTGTGTGTAAGCCTGATGAAGTTTAGCCCAAATCAATCGCTGTTTTATCATATGTTTTGTCAGTTTTGGTTTTTTTGCTGGACGTCGACATTTTAGATGTTTCGTAGCAAATATTCGTTCGACGCTTCGAAGAGAAATATCCACCCCTCCATCGTTCAAATCTTTAACAATTTCTTTAGCTGGTTTTCTTCTGTTCTGTATTGCCATTCTAACCACTTTTCTTTTGACCCGTTCAGTTATTTTCGCTTTTCTTCCACAATTTCCTCTTCGGTTTATTATAAGACCACTACGTGTATTTTGCGAATTTATGGCTTTTGCAATTTTAGACACCGTTGGCTGACTCACATTAGTCTTTCTGGCTATTTCCCTATGTGAATACCTTTTACTGTCAAGGTACGCAAATATCGAAGCCTTAATATCGCGCGAAACATCTTTTTTTCTACCCATCTTCCTTAAAATGCTAATAGCTATTTATAATTTAAAAAAATACCGAAATTAAACGAAGGTAGAGCAAAATGTAGTATCGAATTTTACTTACCTAATAGCGATACACAATTAAATCAAAAAAGAAATACCAAAAACACAGTTAATCAGCGTAAATTATGGACAATTTTGCCTTTATTTTCAAACGTATTTGAAACGAAAAAAAAACAGATGTTGTTTCTAACGAGTTACGATTTTAAATGCGCATTTTTTCGTTTATATACTCGTTTATATTTTAGTGGAAACTAATCGTAAACACATATTTGACAGAACAAATTTGTTTCTTTTTTAATTCTAGGTCATAGCTTACTAGTTCCGTTGAAAACATTGAAATTGCATAGTGATTCTAATTTTTTGGCGGTATACTGTAGACAATACGGCACAACACTGATGTACACCAAAATGCTGAGATACGTCGTATGTTGGATGATTCAAACCCGGTAAGACGGCTGCGAAGGAAGAAACCACATGATCTACTAGATCCAATCAGGTTCGACTAAAAATATAATAAAACTGTAAAGGGGACTAGCCAAAGGGCTACCTACAACCCTCCAAGCAAGAATATAAATTAAAAAAGATAAACTACTAGATTATTTGTAACTAAATATAAAAAAAATTAAAAAAAATTCTCCTGATTGAGTTTTTCTTATTTTCACCAATAATCCGCAGTCTGTACTGGATTTTATACGTACAAGAACTTGCCGCGACCAAGCATCGATCGCTACGTTACTCTAGTAATACTTTCGTGAAAGTTTACTGAACTGTGAAACATTTAAACTCAAGCGGATTTGCATAAACTTCGACTTATCTAAGTGGCATGTGTGCCGTATGAATTTGTGTCATCCATGCCTGTGATTTACGTACAAAAGTAAAGTAAAAGAAAACAAAAACCTATTTTAATTTAGCAGAAAATTGGGAAAAACCTATTATAGAACGAAAGACGAAAGAAGACAAAAGCTCAAAAGGTGTTATAGCCACTATACCACATTTCTGGTACCGGAGAGCGCTCTAATGCAGGAAATTCTGGAGAGTTTATTTTAAATTTTCTTAATTTGATATTTCATACTATAAAAAATGTTATAATGGTTTTATCCATATTAAGATAGTAGAGGGTACTTCCCTTTGATTCACCTTTGTATATTGGTGTGTCCTTTTGAAACTCCGATGCCGAATCAAGCCAACACGAGAAAAATCCTGGATCAAAACACACTGCAGTATACTATCTTTGTGCTCAGCTAGAAGGGCTAGCTTATTTTTGTCTACAACAGTTATTTTGCTTAGACCTGGGATTTCACAGTCGAATGCGGAGAGCGCTTCATTTAATATTCGGCCACCAGTGATTGTAACCAATGGAGACACAGTTGCCTCACCTTCACTTTCAGTGCGAATTCGTTTTCTAACCGCAATGTTGTTTGGAAATGGAGACACTGCAGTAAATTTTTATTTTTGAAGCTCCGTCTCTGGTAAAACAACCTCCATAGCACATTCAGATCTCCCATAAGACCATGATACTACACCCTTTCCCATTTTTGTAAGTAGCATGACACAGTAACTTAACCATAGAAAAATTTTAAAAATTCACTTTAATTTTACTCTGGTAATTAATATTGCTTTTAATTCAAGAATCAAAATTAATGTACATCGCATCGCACATGTACATAAAAAAGGACAAAAAATGAGATAAGCATCCCCTATACCGAATGTGACTGAATAAATATGTATATAAGAGCATTAAATATTTATAAAATTTGTATGTGATAAAAATACAACAAATTTAATTGATAGTCACCTTAATGTATTTTCAATCTACATTATTTTATTTAAAAGTAATTTTAATGCTATTAAAATGTTATAATATATATATACGAGCATATTTATTTTTTTATTTTTACTGTTGAATAAATTCATACATAGAAACCACATCAATAGGAATTAGAATTTTTCAAATAATGGCATACGATATTCATACATACGAGACTTATTTATTATGCGCCGTGATGAAACTTAAATAATTTTGTGTCGTGACATGTTTGAAAGAATTTAAATATTTAAATTGATTAGAAAAATAATATTAAATATTTTTCTTGACGATTTAGCAAAATCATCATACATATCATATTATGTTTATACTCGTACAATATACCAGATAAGATGACATAATAATTACGTAAGTTTTGAAATGATTCGGTTGGTGGGAATGGTGTGTGTTGAAATAATTGTTCACTTACTTCATCATGAAGTCGTTTTATAAGGACGGAAATAGTGGTCGCCGCGCCTCGTTACCATCATTATTTTATTCTACATGCAATCAAACAAACAATTCAGAACAAACTAATTTTAGCTTATTCCGTAAAATATAAGCCAACTTTTGCATAAGAATTTATGTTAATCAATTTCTGAAAACAATTAAGGGACTTTTCTGGCGTGTTCTAATCCTTAACCTTTCCATGAACAACAATGCACCAATTCGATTCTGTGAAATCAAAAAATAAAAAGTTTATTTTCTATTATACATTTCCCTCAAACTGGATGAATGAAATTTTATTCTTAAATTACAGTATCAAACTGTACAGAAATTTTATTTGTGTATTTATTTTAAATTCATTGATTTTTCAAAAGTTTAAAATCTGAAAAATAATTTGTATTCGTTTCTTCAATATGTGCAATATATCAAATTTGTTTCACTGGTTAATTTCGTAATTTTCATCATATCCAATTTTCCAATTTTCACACCCTTGAACCTTGTGTATAATAATTTCGTAATTTTTTCTACGATTTTTCAAATTTTTTAACATATGCAATTCTTTAAATTTTCAGTTCCAACCTGAAATTACTTCGTTAAGTTTTACGAACTGTGTTTAATTTCCAATTTAAATTTGTAATTTCTTTAAACTCATCAACCAATTATTTTTTATTGTTCGATTAGTTTCCAAATTTGTCGATTAGTTTATATTTTCTAAATTTCTTAATTTGTTCAATTATCTAAGACTTTATTATTTTTTCTAATTTATTTAATTATACTCAAATTCCCCACTTGTCACAATTTGGACAAATTTTTAATTTTATTGCTTCAATTTATTCAATTTTTACACTTTAATGTCTCCAAATTCGAGAAATTTTGCAGTTTCTTCTATTTTTAAGTTTGAATTTTCTCAAATTAAATAATTTTTTCAAATTATTTATAATTTTCAAATTTAAAAAATTCTTCAATTATTAAACATTAAATATTTTAAAAATTACTGCCATTTTCTTCTTCCACTTCTATCGCGAATCAATTATTCTTATTTTTTATTTGACATCGTGAATTCTTTGAAATCCTCTAATTTTTTTTAAATCCACGAATTTCCTCATTGCATCGAATTCTAATGTTTTTAATTGTGTTCAGTCTCTACATTTTCATAATTTTCTACAATTTGTTTAGTTTTTTCAATTTCCATAGTTTTTTCAATTGCTTATATCCATTAAAATTGTTTCTTTACCTAAAAATGTTTAATTGCTTTAATGTTTCAAATATCTTTGCAAATTTTTGTGGAATTTTTTGTCTAATTTTAAATATATTTTGAAATTATTCAATATTAATAATTTTTATTTTTTAACACTATGCGCCGTAGGTACTTGGCGAAACACATTAACACTTAATAAACACATTATTCCACTCGTTTAATTATTTTGCATATTTTTTTTATTTTGCGAAATAATTAAACGAGTGGAATAATGTGTTTATTAAGGATTTCTTAATTTATTAAATTTTTCCAATTTCCTCATTTCATTATAATTTTGCATTTCCGTATAATTATTTCTAAATTTCTTTAAATTATTAATTTCAAATTTTGTTAATCGTTCCAATTCTTCCGATCTTTAATCCCTCCATAAAATCATTTTCTGATATGTAAGCAACTTCTTCAATTTCTTAGTGCATACATTTTTAAATTTCCTAAATTCACTTTACTTACTAAAAATTTTTTTCAATAAAAATTTTCGTTTAATCATTTCTACAATTGTTCCAATACCCAAATTCTTTTTTATGATTATTAAATTTAATTTTAAAAGTCCTTTCAATTTCCTTAATTCAATCAATTTATTTATTAATTTCTTTATTAACAAAAACACCTTTGATTAAATAAAATGGTTATTATTTAAGAAATTTGATTGATTTTTCAATTTTATTTATCTTCTTCAATATTTTTAAAATATTTAATATTTAATTAAGTTTAAAAAAAAAATTGAAAATTTTTAAGTTCCAAATTTTTCACATTATCAATTTTTCGAATTATTTTAATTTAGATAAATTAAATAAATTACCAATTTTAATAAAATCAATAAATCGAATAAATCCAATAAATTCAATAAATTAAATAATTTAAGAAAATTAAATAAATTAAATAACTTAAATGAATAAAATAAATTAAATGAATTAAATAAATTAAATAAATTAAACAAATTAAATAAATTAAATAAATTAAATAAATTTTTAATTTTAATAAAACCAAGAAATCGAATAAATCCAATAATTTCAATTCAAATTAAACAATTTAAGTAAATTAAATAAATAAAATAAATTAAATAAATTTTTAATTTTACTAAAACCAAGAAATCGAATAAATCCAATAATTTCAATTCAAATTAAACAATATAAGTAAATTAAATAAATTAAATAAATTTTTAATTTTAATAAAATCAATAAATCGAATAAATCCAATAATTTCAATTCAAATTAAACAATTTAAGTAAATTAAATAAATTAAATAAATTTTTAATTTTACTAAAACTAATAAATCGAATAAATCCAATAATTTCAATTCAAATTAAATAAATTTAGTAAAATAAATATTTTTTTTTTAATTATACATTTATTTCAGTTGCTCTTCATATTTACAAAGCAAAGATTTACGGGATAGTAAATAATTTGTATGTTTCCACACGATAACCCGGTCCCGAATCACTTTCCGTATTACTTCAGAACGGAGTGTCTGTTCTGTCCTTTGGACTTCCAGCTTTTAAGATTTACTGCTTTTAATGAATTTATTATCCCGCTGCGATACTTTGTTCGATGTCTGGTTTCTTCAACCGTAGAAACTCCTCTACGTATTTAGTAACCGCTTCCTAATTAAGTTGATTATCTTTTTAACTATGGTTTCAGGAGTTATGTGACCGATACTGTTGACAAATTTTTCGCTGGTTACCCTCCACTTTACACATTCGAAGAATGTGTGCTGCGCATCGTCATGATCAGCATCGCCGTAGATGAATGAGGAATTTTCAAGTTTTCATATCGTACATGCAAAAATATCCATGTAGTTGACTTCCCCATGTTCCCTATATGTCCAGGCATATAGGTTTTTTATTAGTTTTGCCGTCCATCTGCCGCGGCACTCTGTTTGCTACCTTTCTTGCCACAGTTGTATTGTTGGAAGCCTGCCTGCAGTTCTTGCATTCGCAGCAGTACTGTCATTTTTAGTGCTGAAGTTTTCTTCCTCTCTTGCGCATTACTTCGATGGGGTTATACCGGCGACGACCAAGGCAGTGGGCTCGGATACCGTCCTGTATACGCTTGTGATCCTGGATCCTGGGCACACAACGGCGTTGCACGGTTGCCATTTTTTCCCTATATTTTTCGGACCTGAGTGCCTCGGCATACTTTACATCCATAAAGGAGAATTGAGTTTGTGACGGACATTAATAGCGTCCTCTTACTTGCAATTGGACCGCATATGCTTGTCATCAGTCTGCTCAATGCGAATGAGACTTTGGTTACCTTCTCTGCGGAGTGTTTTATATGCTTCCAAAATGTCATCTTGGTCTCTAAATGCATTCCCAGGTATTTTACATCTGCTTTGTTCATAATTTCTTCGTTGTTGACTTGGGACGTCACCTCGGTGTTTATTTGGCTTCTGGTGAGTAGTAAAGCTCCGTTTTCTCAGTGATTAGAGTAAGACCATGATCTTGAAGCCAACTCCACATCACCTTGCGGGTATTAATTACTGCCGCAATGTCATCTGCGTAGCCCATCATAAAAACGTCGTCCGTCATCTCTCTACGCAGGATTTCAATATACACAATATTCTAAAAATTGGGACCAAGAAGGGATCCTCAGCCATCAATAACTGATAATAAACTTCATATTCGAAAATGGTGCATCATTCTCAATAGGTATTCCGTAATTTGAAACGTGTTTGTTAGCGCTCATAATATATCGGACCATCTTGCTGAATTAAAGGCGTTCTTCGCATGCAGCGTCACAAGTAGCACTATCTTTCTGAAAAAAAAGGTTTTCCTGCTACGCCTTGTGAAAGGTTTTCGCCACTTCTTCTATAGTGCCGATCATGGACCGTCCGAGATTTCCTGCAACCTGGATATCAGTAGGCGCTCAAACAGTTTACCCACTGTATCCAGCATGTATAGTGGTCTGTACGCTAACGGGGCATTCGGGTTACCATTCTTTTTGTTTATTAGCACCAGACGTTGGGTTTCCCAAACCTTTGGGAAGACTCCTTCTTTAAGGCAGTGATTATATATCTTAAGAAGTACCTCTTGGTGATAACCGGCGATCACTTTTAGAGCTTCTGTGTGGTTTATATCTGGTCTTGGCGTTTTTGTTTTAAAGTGAATACATTGCTTCTCGTAGCTCGTCCGTAGTAAATAGTGGTATTTCATCCAGTTTATCGGGACAAGGAGGGAAGGGGGGCTATTTTCTTGATGATATGGAAAGAGGGAATTTCAAATGAGCCTTAGTTGTGTCGCCCCAATTATTGGACTGGGTTTGTGACCCAAGTTATTGCAACACGATCTTGAAATCTAAGCCCCATGGTTCCATGTCCACGTCACGATTAAGATCCTCCCACTTTCGGCGCTTAATTTTGTTTGTATCTGCTTTGAGCGCACGCATGGCGTACATACACACCGTTTCAGGTGTATTCAGCGCCTTCTTAGTTTTGCGATTTCCGCAGACAACCAGAAAACCGCAGAACTTTTACCTCTCGAGCTAATTTTCTGCATCATTGCTGCGTCGCATGTCAGTTTTATCAACCACATTGTGGTCCTCGCCATTTTATCAAGGTTCCCTTTGTACAGTGTACGTTATGTACTGAAGGTCGCTGCTAGTATTATCTTCAATTACTCGCCACCCTATGACGTATCGAGCCACTACACCCGAGACCATAGTGATGTCTGGGATCGTTTCGGTGTAACCAGGTCTTCTGAAAGTTAACACTTTGCCCTCGCTCATCACCGTTCTAGCCTATCCGACATGTCTAGGATATACTGTAATCTGGCGCCCTCCATTTTTCGAGCCTTATCTTCATTCGGCATGAAATAGCAGCTCACATAGGTAACATCTTTAATTTAAACCATACAAAACCGTCTTCACTTCCATTTGTCTCAGACATGTTTGTGTATGCGATCCAGATGGCAGCTGTACCAAGATTGTCCGAGTATCATTCCATTACGTTTCTGTTTGGTATTGCTTTTGGTATTGCTCGCTAATGATGAGGAGGCCTACACCAGTGCCAAGCTTGAGTTGATCTAGCAGTGCATCCGCCGACTTGCTTCGGTGTATTTTTCCTTGCAGAATACTCACCTTCCATCTTTGCTCCTGGCTTAGTCACGGGCCTGCCTAAACGTTTGGCACGCCCGGGTGTGTCTTTGATGTGCTCGCTCGTTAGGCTATTATTGACACAAAAGAAGCACTTGAATTCTGCCTGACATTATTTCTTAAAATGGTCAGCTTCACCACATTTGAGGCACAGCCCTGCTGCATTTTGTTCGGCCTATTTCAGATGTCCTGACGAAACCCATATTCATATCAAGCGTGACATCTTGAGACTACGGTTTTCCTTGCTATCCTTTGCATACATCCATTCTACCTTGAGCCGGCCTATTTTGAGGAGCTCCGCGGCCGCTAAATTTACAATTTCTACGAATGTCATTTTCTGCTCCCTTGAGTTTACTTTCGTTAGGCAGACTTTGGCATCGTGTTTGATTGCGTTTAGACTTCTCTAGATCGCTTCCTTTACCTCGATCTCCATTGTTAGGCAGTCGAGGTCTCTGATTTCGAGTGTTGATATGTTTTTGGCACCAGACTTCTCACTCTGATTTAATCTTTGTATTCAGAATTTTCAGGTTTACTTTTCTACGTATCTCGCTGAGCCCTTGCGCGTACATCTTGCCCGGTGCGGTTTTAATTAGAAGACCCTCTTCTTTTGTTTTCCTTTTTCTGGGCTTCTTCTTTTTCTCTTTTGCGTTTTACAGAGTACAGCTGGACAGTGCTAGACGCAATTATTTTACCACCAGTCCCTTTGCGTAAGCTGTAAACTCGCTATCGACGCTCATAGTCACCTTTTTATCTCCCAAAGAGGCAGGCGTTGCTTGTTTTGGTCTTTCATCAAGTCTCGTGAGTTGTTGTTCCGCCAGTATCCATTTGTTCCTATAGAAGGTTATGGCATTCATCCCCTCCACAAGCTTTCCCAGGCTATTCTTAACATCGTTGGACATTTTTCGTTGTCTGATAGTTGCTGCCGATTAAATTCTTGCATTTCAATATTTCATCCTCTTCGAATTTCCTCATGTTGGATATAAATGTTGCCTTTGCAGATATATTTGGCGTATGCTGAGATGTATCTGGGATACGTCGCTTCTGAGATATCGCTTGCTACTGGAGTGACGATCGGGTGTAACGCTGATGGTTTCATTCCAGTGGAGAGTGGTGTCCATCGAAGAATATGACTTCTGCCAAAAAGAGCTTGATGCTTGGTTGGTCTCGCTGTTCGATACCTTCCAGTAACGCCTGAGAGCGTTGCAGAATGGTTACCTAATACTACTTCCGACGAGGTGTCAAGTTGCCCCTACCCTCCCCAGAGTCCGTGAAGCTGCCCGAAAAATCGGGGTGTGATTCAGAACGTGCGTTTCTACTCACCTGGGCCAAATTGTTTTTTATGCTCGACATTCCATTTTTAGTTGCTATTTTTGGTCCGCCCCGGGTATTTGATTTCCCCGGTACCTGCCATATCTGGCGGGCTTTCCCCTATCCGCCACCCGGGGAGGCGCCCGATGGGGGACTAGACAAACCCCGCACGGGGTTATTCGGTGGTATTAACATTATTAACATTATTAACATTATTACATTATTAACATTATTAACATTATTAACATTATTAACATTATTAACATTATTAACATTATTAACATTATTAACATTATTAACATTATTAACATTATTACATTATTAACATTATTAACATTCTAAACATTATTATCATTATTATTATTATTAACATTATTATCATTATTAACATTATTAACATTATTAACATTATTAACATTATTAACATTATTAACATTATTAACATTATTAACATTATTAACATTATTAACATTATTAACATTATTAACATTATTAACATTATTAACATTATTAACATTATTAACATTATTAACATTATTAACATTATTAACATTATTAACATTATTAACATTATTAACATTATTCACATTATGTACATTATGAACATTATGATCATTATTAACATTATTAACATTATTAACATTATTAACATTATTAACATTATGAACATTATGAACATTATGATCATTATTAACATTATGAACATTATGAACATTATTAACATGATTAACATTATTAACACTATTAACATTATTAAAATTATTAACATTATTAACATTATTAACATTATTGACATTATTAACATTATTAACATTATTAACATAAATAACATTATAAACATCATTAACATTATTATCATTATTAACATTATTAACATTATTAACATTATTAACATTATTAACATGATTAACATTATTAACACTATTAACATTATTAACATTATTAACATTATTGACATTATTAACATTATTAACATTATTAACATTATTAACATTAATAATATTATAAATATTATTAACATTATTAACATTATTATCATTATTAACATTAATAATATTATTAACATTATTAACATTATTATCATTATTAACATTATTAACATTATTAACATTATAAACATTATTAACAATATTATCATTGTATACATTGTAACAATAGTAACATTATTGACATTATTAATATTATTGACATTATTAACATTATTAACATCATTAACATTATTAACATTACTAACATTATTAACATTATTAACATTATTAACATTATTAACATTATTAATATTATGAACATTATTAACATTATTAACATTATTAACATGATTAACATGATTAACATTATTAACATTATTAACATTATTATCATTATTAACATTATTAACATGATTAACATTATTAACATTATTAACATTATTAACATTATTATCATTATTAACATTATTAACATTATTAACATTATTAACATTATTAACTTTATTAACATTATTAACATTATTAATAAATTATCATTATTAACATTTTTTACATTATAACCATTACTAATTATTATTAACTACTTATTAACATTAATCACATATAATCGATGTCTACAAATATTTTTAACAGATTTGAGCTGTTATATATAGTTATATATATATATATTTATATATATATATATATATATATATATATATATATATATATATATATATATATATATATATATATATATATATATATATATATATATATATATATATATATATATATATATTTATTGTATTGAACGTACATTAGCTAATAAAACATTGAAATTCAACCAAATCCGACGATTAATCTATCAGAAAACCTATTGCGCAAATAATTGTTAAAACCGCAATTGTGAATTACGTTAATAAAACACAATAAACATAATCCTAAATTACTGCACCATGTTAAACATCAACCCAACATTTAAAAAAATAGAATTAACCCGTAACGCGTATTGTTTACAAATGAAAATTATTTGATTTTAATACATACTGCAATGCATCGTACAGTTAAAATTAAATGATTAAAAGCTTTTTATTTGTGTCTGTAACTTTGAGTGTGTGTATAAATATTTCGGGAGATTTTTTGGTAGGTTAAAAACAAACACATAAAAACATTATACGTATACATGAAGAAAATAACGATAAATTACAACAATATCGATAAATAAATAATATAAATTCCATTAATTTATAATAAATAAAATAAAACGAAAAAAATAATAAATATAAATAAAATAAGCGAAAAATAAATAAATATTATGTATCTGTGTGTGTGTGTGTACATGTAAATATGGGCAATTTATTTTTGTCATTGAAAATTTTTTGAATAAAAAATTGCTTGCATTAAACAATACAAGTATTAAAACAAAAATTATCTATTTACATAATGAGTTAAGCTTTAAAAAATGTAATAAAATTAAAACGTTAAAATTAAAATAAATAAATATTATTTATTCTTTCGATAAGCATGAATATGAAATAAATACGCGATATGTAGCTATTTCTAGATAATACAAACAGTGATTATGAGTTAAAATTGATTTTATTTAATTATTATGCGACCGAGTGCATGTTAAGGATATTCTAGAAAGACCGAACAGTTTGTACGAGTATTATAAAAAAAATTAAAACAAGATATTTAAAAAATTCTTTTGGTATGTTTCGTAAAGCTATGTAAGAAAAACTTTATGAATTAGTGTAAAAGATTTTCGTAAACAATCTTTAACTACAAAACTATTGTCTCTACGGAAAACAGAGGACAATTTTTCTATTCGACATACGCAAATATATTATTTTTTACTATATGCGAGCGAATATTTACCTGAATTCAACCATCAAAGTGTTTTGGTATACCGCGTTCCTCACATTTCGACAATATATTGTGCCATATTTCTAAAATATGGCGGAGACTTTACCATCAACTTCAAAAGAGGTTGCCAGAAATCAGTTAACCATCAAGAAACAACTAGCTCTAGAACAACAACCAGCTAAACCGAAAGAAAAATCACCTCCACCAATAAATGTCGTCGGGATATCAAATTTCTCCACTATCCAATCGATTATGAAATCGATTACGATAGCCGAGTACAAACTCGTATCTCTAAACAACGGCGTCTGGAAATTTAATGTTGTAGACTCTGAAACTTATAGAGCTTTGGCTACAAAGCTTAATTCCGAGGGGCATCAGTGGTTTACCTATGAGGATAAGAATGATCGCCCAATTAAAGTTATTGCTAGAGGTCTTCACCCAACCTGTGCAAAAGAGGAAATTATTGAGGATCTCAAGCAAAAGGGTTATCAAATAGAAAATGCCGTAAACATTATTAAGAAAGAAAAAATCGAAACTGAACAAGGAGTTCAAGTTAACAAACGGGGGCTTCTACTATTTATGCTCACTTTTAATAATAAACAAAAAGTGGAAGATGTGTATAATATCAAGGCAATACTTAGCATGAGAGTTAAAATAGAGCCATTGAAAAAGAATAACGGATTAATACCGCAGTGCAAAAAATGTCAAGGTTTTAATCATAAGCGGAAATATTGCCAAAGAGAAATTAAATGCGTGAAATGTGCCGGAAAGCATCATGCCCAGGTATGCCCGGTTAGTAAAAATATTGCTGCAAAATGTGTCAATTGCAATAAGTCACATTCCGCAAACTACCGGGGATGTGAAATAGCTAAGGAGCTACAACGAATAAGAAATAAAACGCGAAAACAAAGTCCAGGAGTATCGGTAAAAAATTATCAAACTTCCACCAAAGTGGAACCTAAACCTCATGCTAGTAAAACGGGAGAACCAAAACCAAAACTGTACTCGCAAGTAGTCATAACAAAACCAATTATTTCGGAGCACACTACTGAAGGTACAGCAGTGCTCCAAAAGATACTAAGAAGCATGGAAGCTCTTAACATTCATCTAGCTAAACAAGAGAAATGCCTTCAAGCTCTAAGCAACAGGTTAGATAAGCAAGACTCTCTAAATGAAATGAAATCCATGCTCTATTAAAATGATGCAAACAACAACAAATAAAACATTAAGAATAGTAACCTGGAATGCAAATGGGCTAATGCAACATATTCCAGAACTAGAAATTTTCCTAAATACTGACAAAATAATAGATATATGCCTAGTGTCGGAAACCCATTTTACTTCAACTTCATATCTTAAAATATATGGATACAATTGTTACCACGCCATTCATCCAGCAGGAAGGGCAAGGGGAGGATCGTCGGTGGTTATAAAAGAAAACATCAAACACTTTCTAGATCTTAAAATTGAAGAGGAATTTATGCAAGTAGTCGCCTTAAAAGTATTTATAAATAACAACAAAGAATATAGTGTATATCGTCAATATATTGCCCCCCAAGATATAATTTAATTAAACAAGACTATTGCACGTTATTTAAATCACTTGGATCAAGTTTCATAATCGGAGGTGATTTTAATGAAAAAAACACCTATTGGAGATCAAGAGTA
The DNA here is from genome assembly GCA_963691935.1 of Nephrotoma guestfalica. Classification (NCBI taxonomy): domain Eukaryota; kingdom Metazoa; phylum Arthropoda; class Insecta; order Diptera; family Tipulidae; genus Nephrotoma; species Nephrotoma guestfalica. Next base: position 247,945,945 of record OY829913.1, on the reverse strand, counting down.
ACCTCTAAAAAAGGAAGAGAGCTGTTTGCAGCAGGAAGACTATGCAATTGCGATTTTCATTCTGGCAATTAACCAACTTATTGGCCTACGGATAGAAACAAAATACCCGATATCACCAAAGGTATAGACGAAAACTACATATACCAAGAAAGCAGCGAGGGGATTATGTCGGATCATACGCCTGTTATTATGACAATCAGTGCAACGATTATTAAAAAAACTAGTCCACCTTCGCTAACGAACAAAAAAACCTGCTGGGAGAAATTCCAGAAACTTGTTGAGGATAATATTGATCTTCAGGTGCCAATTAAAAACCCAACAGAGCTAGAAGAAGAACTAGAACAACTCAACAACAGTATACAAGAAGCGGCGTGGAGTAGTACTCCCTCAAGTTCAAAGGAAATGCGCCGAAATGCTATTTATCCTCTAGAAGTTAGGGAACTGGTTGCAGCAAAACGAGAAGCAAGAAAGGCCTGGCAAAGAAGTCGAGCGCCAGAATATAAAACAACTCTTAATTTTTTATCCAATAAACTAAAGTTGCTAATTAAAGAAAACAAAAACGAATCCATTAATAAATACTTGAGTGGCCTTACTGGGGAAAAAGATACCGAGTATTCCCTTTGGAAAGCGACAAAAAGTTTAAAACGACCTAAACTACAAATTCCACCAGTAAAAAATGAAAATGGCACATGGGCTATAAGTGCAAAGCAAAAAGCTTCGTTGTTTGCAACCCACCTCGAGAACACGTTCCAGCCTCTACCTAGACAAACTGCAGAGGAAAACATACCACCAATATATAAAATGGATAACTGCAATATATCTCCTGTCACACTACAAGAATTAAAAGAGGAAATTAATCTCAACCTACATACAAAGAAATCTCCAGGATATGACTTAATTACAGGACAAATAATAAAAACTCTTCCTGGAAAAGGTCTACGTAAACTACTCCAAATAATTAATGCAGTGTTCAAACTTAAACACGTTCCAAGTCAATGGAAAGTAGCAGAAGTAATTATGATACCTAAACCAAACAAACCACTTAATGACAAAAATACGTATAGGCCGATTTCCTTACTCCCAATAATTTCAAAATTATTCGAGAAACTACTCCTAAAGATACTAAAACCAATAATAGCAAAAAGAAATCTTGTTCCTCCACATCAATTTGGCTTCAGAGAAAATAATTCAACAATAGAACAAGTACACCGAATTACAAACATAATTGAAGACGTACTTGAAAAAAAAGTATGTTCAAGCGTCTTCTTGGATGTAGCACAGGCCTTTGACAGAGTATGGCATAAAGGTTTGGAATATAAATTACAAAGAGACTTACCAAAGCAGTTTTATGAAATTCTAAAATCTTACATATCTAACCGACACTTTCGAGTTAAATTAGATGGCGAATACTCAGAAATAAAGAAAATATCAGCAGTAGTACCACAAGGTAGTGTTCTGGGACCAACTTTATATGTTCTATACACCTCGGACCTGCCAACGATACAGAATACTAACATAGCGACGTTTGCGGATGATACGGCCATCTTAGCAGTTGCTAATAGCATAGAAGAATCTACAAGCAAATTGCAAAGAGCTACTAATATTGTCAGTACCTGGACCAAGAGATGGCGAATAAAACTTAATGAAACAAAATCTGTTCACGTAAACTTTACCAACAAGAAGGTCAACTGGATACCAGTAGAACTGAACTCCCAGCAAATTCCCTATGCAAATACGGCAAAATATCTAGGCATGACTCTAGACGCGAAACTAAAATGGAAAGAGCATGTGAAAAAGAAAAAAGAAGAGTTAAGCATCAAATACAGAAAGAAGGATTGGCTCTTAAGAAGAAATTCTGAGCTAACTCTACATAATAAATTGCTACTATACCGGCAAATTCTAAAACCTGTGTGGACTTACGGTATTCAGGTCTGGGGCTGTACAAAGAAAACCAATGTCAATATCATTCAGTCATTCCAAAGCAAAGTCCTTCGTGGAATAGTTAATGCAACGTGGTACATAAGAAAGGACAAGAATATAAATTATGAAAGATAAATTACTAGATGATTTGTAAATCAGTTGTAATAAATAAAAAGAAAAAAAAATTTTTGAAAGGCAATAAATTGACTAGATAACAGCGATATAGTAGAAAGTACAGGGCCTTACTATTGAATCCGACGCTAAGAGAAGAGAATAGAGAGAAAACAGAAAATAATAGTGAAAATTTCATACATGTTTCATTCTTCTTCTTTTGTCTACTAAAGGAAAACGACAGCCTTCGAAAATGAATGTCGAATTGAATAGTTAGGCCCAGGGTCTGATCGAGATTTTATGTATCCGAAAATTAATTATGAATTCGATTATCTTTAGTCTCACTGTCAAGTGTAAAGTGTACTTCAAATAAGTTATTTTTCAGAAAGTTCTCTATGGAAGCGTTTTGTAGAACAGACTGTTTGTAGCTCACCCAGGCAAAGCGATTGGTATGAATGAAACTTCAAAATTATGATTTTTCGTAAAGAGTACAGTTCCGAGTGATATTTGGCAATAATCGGTCTTCCGAAAGTGGCATTTTTCATATAAGCAATTTCGAGTTTAAGAAATATTTTTTATTTAACTATTTATTGGAGTACTCGTACATATGATTAAATTCAATAATATTAAAAAATAAAATTAAAAATTAGAATAAAACGTGTTTATTTGGTTTTCTTTTGAAGTCGTCGCTAAATCTGGAGAAGTGAAATAAGACCTGCACTTTATGCATGTGAATTTTATCCTAATTTTCTAATAGATTAAAAAAATGGTGTTTAGTACTATTTTAGGAAAAATTTCACACGCTTATATAGAGATGTGACGTTTATAGTAAGTAAATAAATATCATAAAAAGACGAATGTGAAGAAAATGCTAATATTTTGCTAGTTTCATTAATTGTGATATTACCTGAGTAAAACGGAACATTATCGAAGATTAGAGTTTTCCTGGATGTGTTTATTAAATCCTATTAAAATTAATTGAATAGTATTAATTCACCGCTTTATTTCGACTAGTTACGTATATTTTTGTGTTAAGATCTCTAGGGATATCTCATGTGGTTTAAGAATTTTTGTTATATTTGGTCATAATACAAAAACCTCTAAACTGTTCCCACCCCTGGATGAGAGGCTCCTGATAATTTTTTATAACTGACATGATTCCCAACTAACATTCCATATACCTGAGGTTGTGTTAAGATCTCTGGGAGTATCTCAGTTGGCCTATCAATTTTTATTATATTTGGTCATAATACTAAATTGTATGAATTGTTTCCACCCCTGGATGGGGAGCTCCTGAATATTTCTTATAATAACTATGGTCCCCTACTAACACCTCATATAAATGAGGTTGTGCTAAGGTCTCTAAGAATATCTCAGTTGGCCTAATCATTTTTATTATATTTGGTCATAATACAAACTTTTATTAAATGTCCCCTTCCCGGGATGGGGAGCAACTGAATATATTTTTAACTGACAAGGCCTCCAACTAACACCCCATCTCATGTGGGTTAAGAATTGTCGTTATATTTGGTCATAATATAAAAACCTCTAAACTGTTCCCACCCCTGTATGGGAGGCTCCTGATAATTTTTTATAATTTATATGGCTCCTAACTAACACCCCATATACCTGAGGTTATGGTTAGATCTCTGGGGATAACTCAGTTGGCCTATAAATTTTTATTATATTTGATCATAATGCTAAATTGTATGAATAGTTTCCACCCCTGGATGGGGAGCTCCTGAATATTTCTTATAATAACTATGGTTCCCTGGATGAGGAGCAACTGAATATATTTTTTAACTGATATGGTCTCCAACTAACACGCCATATACCTGAGGTTGTGTTAAGATCTCTAGGGTTATCTCAGTATACCATTTCTAAAACAGGATTTCCAAAAATAGGAGTTCCCTGGCTTTGGAGCTTGATATTATTTTTAAATTTTTCTACACTTGGGTGCAAAAATTTCACACAGTTGCATTTTTCTTTCTTCATCCGGAACAATAAAATGAGTGCCACACCAGAGGTATCTGCTCAAGTGGTTGCACTAACTGATGCGGAGTGGAACCAAAGTGAAGTGGCTCGACAACTAAATTTGAGCCGATTCTCGGTTCGTAGAGTGTAGCAGAGAAACGAGATTGATATTGAGAATACGAAATTGATCTCAGGCCACCGGCTAGGCTGCCTTCAGTTTGCTCGAGAGCATTTGTATTTTACAGAAGAACAATGGAGAACAGTCCTGTTCTCTGACGAGTGCAGGATGTGTTTACACCAGGAGACCAGGAGAGCAATTTTCACAATGTTGTATTGAAGAACGTGTTTCGTATGGTGGTGGATCGTGCATGTTCTGCGGAGGTATGTCACTGGAGGCGAAGACAAATCTTGTGTTCATCTCTGGAGCGAATACTGGCCGCCGATCAAGTAAATTGACTTTTAAACGGTACATTGAGGAAATACTCGAGGACAACGTCGTTCCTTTTGCCGGGTTTATTGGTGAAAACTTCCTGTTCATGCAGGATAATCCGAGACTGCATATGGCTGGTCTAGTGTTCCAGTGTTCCTATGTTGGAGGGGCCAGCTCGAAGCCTGGACCTCAATCTCATTGTACATTTATGAGACGAACTGAAAAAATGAGTTCGAGCCAAAGTTATTGCTTCAACGAGTCTCCAGGACCTGCAACAGGCGATCGCAGATGATCGGGGGCGATACTTCAAGATTTGGTTAAAACTTTGGTCATAGAAACATTGAAGAAAATCATAGACACATTGAATGGAAGCTGTTATTCGGGCTAGAGAAGAGAATTCATCTTATTAATAAAAATATTGTTTTTGCTGATTTCCTTGTTTTAATTCGATTTTTACCAATAACTTTCATGCTTGGATTGCTATATAAAGAACACTTTTCAGTTATAAGCCCTTATGCATATAATAAAGTATGATACGTAAAGTGCTTATTTGGAATTAATATTTTATAACGGTAAACTTTTCTTAATCGATGTTTAATTAATTAATCCTTGATTCCTTCATTGATTGTTTTAATTTGGACGTAGTAAAATGTTCACAAAACTTTGAAAATTTATCAAATTTCTTTAAGAATTTACATTTTTAAAATTCGTTTTCGTAATTATTATTGATCTCGAATTGTTTGATTTAATTGTTTTTAAATTATATTTGAATCAAATTTGCAAATTTTTACTGGTGTGAAATAATTTCTAAAAAGATCCTAAGAAAAAAGTAAGTATGTGTATTAGTGATTATATACAGAAAAAGAAAACATTTAGGCTTAAATAAATTTTGAAACGAATTCTAAATACTACACAAAAGTAAACACATTCTATAATTTTATTACATAAAATTTAATATTATAAATATTATAATATATTATAGTATTATAAAATTTAATTTAATTTATAACTAATCCATCGATCGTACCAGTACGATTAAAATGCCTTAAATTATTTAACAATTCTTAATATGATGTAAAAACATTATACATCGTAAATATAAACTTAAACTTAAATTAAAGTATGCTGAATTTTCTAGATTTTATAGATCTGCAAGTCAAGATTTAGCGAATTGGTCACTAGCCACATTATGATTTTATGTTACATCCATCAAACGACAATATCCATGATAATTTTAAAATTTTGATATACTCGTAGTTCTGCAAAGGCATTATGACTCCGAAACGTGTGTGTTGTGATTTAAAATATTTCGCTATTCAAGCGATTACTCATCGATCCCGATATGTTTCCCAGGAAGATCTATTACATGCCAATGCACACGAGGATTTTTAGAATTTTATCATAGTTCTGGCATCCGAAAATAAGGCTCCGAAACGTGTGAGTTGTGATTTACAATATTTTTGTTATTCAAACGATTACTAATCGAGATTTTGCCCGGTTCTCATCAATCCCGTTATATTTCCCAGAAATATCTATTAAAAGCCAATGCACAGGAGGATTTTTAGAATATTTTCATAGTTCTAGCATTGGAAAATATGGCCCCGAAAAGTGTGACTTCTTATTTATACTGGTTTTGTTATTCAAACGATTACTAATCAAGATTTTGGCCGGTTCTCATCAATCCCGTTATGTTTTCCAGGAATATCTATTAAATGCCAATACACACGTGGAGCACTAGAATATTGTCATAGTTCTGGCATGAGCAAATATGGCCCCGAAACGTGTGAGTTGTGAATTACAATATTTTGCTAGCATAATAGCAAAAATATTGTAAATCATAACTCACACGTTTCGGGGCCGTATTTGCCAATGCCAGAACTATGGCAAAATTCTAAAAATCCTCTGTGCATTGGCATTTAATAGATCTTCCTAGAAAATATAACAAGAACGATGAGAACCGAGCAAAATCTCGATTAGTAATCGTTTGAATAGCAAAAAATATTTTAAATCACAACTCACACGTTTCGGAGCCTTATTTGCCCATGCCAGAACTATGACAAAATTCTAAAAATTCTCGTGTGCATTGGCATTTAATAGATCTTCCTGGGAAGCACATAACGAAATTGACGAGAACCAGCCAAAATCTCGATTGGTAATCGTGTGAATAGCAAAATATTGTAAATCACAACTCACACTTATCGGAGCCATATTTTCCCATGCCAGAACAAAATTCTAAAAACAAAATTCTAAAATTCCTCGCGTGCATTGGTTTTTAATCGATCTTCCTGGAAAACATAACGGGATCGATGAGAAGCCACCAAAATCTCGATTAGCAATCGTTTGGATAGAAAAATATTTTAAATCACATCTTACACATTTCGGAGCCATATTTGCCCATGCCAGAACTATGACAAAATTTTAAAATTCCTTGTGTGCATTAGCATTAAATCGATCTTCCTGGGAAACATAACGGGATCGATGAGAACTGGTTAAAATCTCGTTTAGTAATCGTTTGAATAGCCAAATATTGTAAATCACAACTCACACGTTTCGGTCCTATTTGCCAATGCCAGAACTATGGCAAAATTCTAGAAATCCTCGTTTAATATTGCCAATTAGTGGTAAGTTCTAATTTAGTGGAATAGTGTGAATTCTATCTAAAGTACAATCGAATCTTATATCTGGGTGAACTTTTACTTCAGATCCTCTTTTTCGGGGCTAACCGAGAACATAGCGGAATTGATGAGTGCTTGGCAAAACCTTTTGCTGAGTTTACTTGAAAATGGTTTTTATGTTTGACTTTATGTTAAATTTTCTTATTCATCTGTAACTGCTAATTTCCATATTTTTATTTAGATAGGAGTTTCGTTAAAATTTCGTTTCGCCTAAATGTTTGCTTTTATGTTGATATTACTAACACTAGCATACATATGATTTTTTTAGGAAATATTTCACGACTATGTGAAGGACTGTGTAATTTTTCCTAAACCTTTCCTAAAAATATTTTACACTTAGGATAGGTTTAGGAAATATTTGACGCGCATAAATTTTTATATATTTTATATAAAAAAAAATTAATTTGCATAAGAAAAATGGGATTTACTTTTGGATGCTTTTATATGATTTACTTAGTTAAGGGCCGAACGCTTATAATGAGGTACACATTAATAAAATTTTACTATGCCAGTTATAATTCAGCCTTCTTTCATTAAGTATATTTTTTTTTATTAGCCAAAGCTCGCCTTAATTTCCGCCCCTAGCTCAGTGGTGGAGGTAATTGTGCAGTCGTGGATATTGTACTCTGGCTGAGAGATAAAGCAAATAGATAATAAGACACACTGACTCCTATCCACTTACCTCATCCCATCACTCGGTGGTCGTTCATTGTCACTCACTCGCACATAACGCTTTAGACAATCATAGGCATAATCCACAAGATATTCATATTTATGAAAATCCAATAGGATCACAAAAGGTGTGATCGTAATTTTTAAGATAATAAAGACAAAATATTCAAAATCGAAGCAACATTTTTAAAATTGTTTAGTTGCTAAATTGACTGAGCAAAACGGTACTAAAAAAACGCATATGACGATAGACCAAAGGTTATCTGGTTCCACGAATGGAGAGAAGCGCTTTCTTTGCATCCGGGGCACGGCACCTGTAATCGAAACTGAATTGTCGCTATAGAGAACAAAAACACCAACAATGATTAATCAACTTAAACAAAAATAACATGTTATTAGGTAATTCAAGTAAGATTAAATTAATGTTTAAAATAACTAAGTAAAAAAAAAAATTACAACAAAAAAAATGTAATTAAAGGGGGAAAGAAAAGAAAGAAATTAAATGCATGTCTGTAAGCACTTAATACATAATAAATATGAAATGATACAAAATGAATACTCAGGCTGAAAAAACGCCAAGAAAACGTCCGCCGTCCGCCTGCTCTCACCACATGCAGCTACACGTCCCTGAACTCGACCTCGCCAACGGCTCGTTCCGCAAAATGGATCCGGGTGACCAAAAAAGGAAAATTCGCCGTCCAAAAAATAATCTCCAACACGGCACATCCAATGCATTAGTGGAACATAAAGCTTCGTCTCCGACTATTCCAGTACTATATAATATCAGAGGTATGTGCGTATTTTGTCGTGGTTCTAGTTCAATAGAATTCAATTTAGTTCAATAGAGTTTTTTTTTCACTTATACCTATTCGCTTGTAACTTCTATTCAATCAAACCTCTCTATCATGTCAAGCTTCAAGCGGTCCCAACTGATGCTGGGATTACGCTCAATATGGCACCAGTACCAATTTGAAGCCGCCCCGGAAAGCAAAACTTCCGATTGATCCACAAGTTCTGACTTTGCCAAACCAAAAGTGTCCGCTAAATGTTCTACCCGAAATATAAAGCGTTCAATCGCCAGATCAGTGGAATCCCCATTGAAACACTATTTCCACTTACTGATGTGGCTGAAACTAACTCGAACATTGCTTTAGCCGCCTTTTGACGAGGCAAGTTCGATACCAGTTGATGACAACATTTTCTGCAAATCCGACTGAGATTCTCCACTGTTTTCGTCCTCTGAAGAAGACAGGTCGCCAACGTTTTCGATGAGAGAGCCTTTAATAGTTTCTTTAGTCTCATCAAGGTTGGAGTCTCCCTGAAGTATATTGATATGGTCCCTGCATTGAACTTTGTAAGTATAGTTATGATTATAAAACTAAATTTAGTGGTATTTTTGCAGATAATTTTAAATTTACTATTTTTTATTAAACACGCCTAAATGTTTGTCACGACTCCTTGTGGGGTCATAACATCATTTCATTTGTAATTTTGTTTTGAATTTTGAATTTCATTGTAATCGAATGATAGAGGCATTTTACTGATGGCATCACCAGCTACCCTTTCGCATTAACACTAAACTATTAGTCTTAATCTCCTGAATCCATCTACGTTGTATCACGTAGACTTCGTATAATTATGAGAGTGAGACCAATGTGTACACCGTGTGCGGGTGTGCAACAGCGACGATATGAAAGAATATTTTTGTTGTGTTTTTCTCGTTTTGTGGTGTGCAGTTGATGCGTGGTGAGTCCAGTATATGTGTCACCGTAAAATCTACACGGACTCCCCGTGACACTTCGGAAGTTTCCAGCTGTCGAAGTGTGTAATGTGGAAGATTGCGTAGAGGTCTCTCAGGATGAAGAGAGGCTTTGTCTGTTGGGGAAACGTTCTTACCCTCTAATGCTGCTTCGTTGTGGCTGGGCATCGGCCTCTAGGGGTGGATGGGTTATTCGAGGGGTCTCTTCAGCAGACATTGTACTTGTCATTCGGGGAGATCCGGTCGTTCATGGTTGGACACACTTGGTTATTATTATTTTCACCCATTTTTCTTAAATTTCGGCCGATTTAATTCTGTTGTAAATTCAATTTAGCTTCAGTATTTATTTTTTTATTTTTGTTCTGTTCCACGGTGTAGGCCAGAAATATGCAAGCATCAACTTCCCCACGACTCAAAACCTTGAGATCTAGTCGGCAAAAACACCGTGAAAGAGGCTTCTGCATATTTAGATGAATTTGCGGGTTGGCTTCGTGCCATCTCGTATCATGTTATCTTTTTACACATACATTCATTAAATGTGTTGTTTCTGTAGTTTTAGGATAAATTTAGTAAAAAAATTTATATCGTTATTATTTTAAACATCTCCCGATAATGTGTGGATTATTTTATTATTTGGTTTTTCAACGAAAACGGACTAAAAACGCATAAATGAACGAAAAAACTCTGTGGTTGCCCATAACTGAATTATTTGTGTTTAAACACTTGATTATGATTACTTATCTCGTAATAGATGTAAAAATCTAAACAAAACTTAGTCACATTAAAATTACAGACAAGCACACCAATTTTATTTTGATGTAAAGATGACCTGTGGATGTATATTTTATATTATAATATTTTATGCTCGTATAATGTTTTCAGACCATTTACTTGAATTACAATTTTCCATTTAAAATTCTATCATCTTTCTGAAAATTTGTCATGATTTATATTTTATGGAACAATGCATACGAAATACAATAATTTCTTGGTGGGTTCTACAACAACAAATTTAAAATAAATATTCTGATTTATTTTTCGTCTGTTTAAATAAATTAAATAAATAAATCTGAAATTAGGATACTTAATGACAAAATGATTTTATAAGGAATAAAGCTTTTCGCCGAATTTTATAAATGGTCAACATTTTGAATCTGTTTGATATATCCAAGCTAACACTTAGTATTTCGATGTTTTAACGAACTGTTATTCGCGCACCATTGGTGGCAACAGACTGAAGTGTTGTTTTGAACTATTTAATTTAAATTGTTAAATGAGCTTGTACATTTTAAAGTTTAATTAACAGCATTTAGCTCAAAATTTTAATAATTATCTTTATTAGTTCTTTACCTTTTGGAACCTTTTCGGTTCCATTCTCAAAAGAATAATAAAAACAATTTTACTAAAATATTTTCTATACAAAATAAAATCGAAATCAAGGCTATCTAAAATGTAGCTATTTTCGGTAGATATCCTTAGCTACTAGAAAAAGTATATTTGTTTATTTTAGCTAGGCAACAAACTGTGACATCGTTTCTACAGAAAAAATCAATTTGCAAAATAAAATTTGACTTTATTTGAAAGCGAAAGCTAAAGAACTAACAAAATAATTATTAAAATTTTGAGCTAAATAACACTTTGGGACCCGGGTTGATATTTAAACTCAACGGATGAGGAATTTAATTAGCTACTAGTCGAACTATCGGAACCTGAGTCAACATCTCTGGTAAGAAGTGTTAATGGCCATTTTCCGTTCCAAGACAAATTTGATTTTCTTCGAACAAAATTCTTGAACAATTTGGAACTCGGGTTGGATGTTGATATGTGGGCTGATCAGATGATGAATTTAATTAGCTGTTAGACACACTATCCGAACCTGAGTCAATATCTATGGTAAGGAGTGTCAATGGCCATTTTCCTTTCCAAGACAAATTTGATTTTCTTCGAAAAAATTCGTGATCAGTGCTTCTAATAGCTAATTAAATTCCTCATCTGATCAGCTCATATATATCATCCTTCAACCCGGGTCCCATAGTATTCCAATTTTTTTCGAAGAAAACCATATTTGTCTTGGAACTAAAACTGGCCATTAACACTCCTAACCAGAGATGTTGACTCAGGTAATTAAATTCCTCATTTGATAAACCCATATATCACTCCCCAATCCGGGTTCCAAAGTATTCACGAATTTTTTTCGAAGAAACTCAAATTTGTCTTGGTACTGAAAATGGCCATTAACACTCCTTACCAGAGATCTTGACTCAAGTTCCGATAGTGCGTCTAATAGCTAATTAAATTAATGATCCGTTGAGCTCGTAAATTATCCCTCAACCCGTGTCTCTTAGTATTCACGAATGTTTTTCGAAGAAAACCAAATTTGTGTTGGAACTAAAAATGGCCATTAACACTCCTAACCAGAGATGTTGACTAAGGTTCCGATAGTAAGTCTAATAGCTAATTAAATTCCTCATCTGATAAATTCATATATCATTCCCCAATCCGGGTTCCAAAGTGTTGACGAATTTTTAAAACCAAATTTGTCTTGGAACTAAAAATGACAATTAACACTCCTTACCAGAGATGATGACTCAGGTTCGGATGATGCATCTAATAGCTAATTAAATTTTTCATCTGATCAGCCCATAAATCATTCCCCAACCCGGGTCCCAAAGTGTCTGCAATTTTTTTCCGAAGCAAATCAAATTTGTCTTAATGGATAATGCTCCTAATAGCTAATTAAATTCTTCATCTGATCAACCTATATATCATTCCCTAACCCGGGTTCCAAAGTGTTCACGAATTTTTTTTCGAAGAAAATCAAATTTGTCTCTAATAGCTAATTAATTGTATGATCCGTTGAGCTCATAAATTATCCCTCAACCCGTGTCTCTTAGTGTTCAATAATTTCGTTCGAAGAAAATCAAATTTTTCTTGGAACTGAAAATGGCCATTAACACTCCTTACCAGAGATCTTGACTCAGGTTCCGATAGTGTGTCTTATAGCTAATTAAATTTCTCATCCGTTGAGCTGGTATATCATCCCCCAACCCGGGCCCCAAGGTGTTGACGAATTTTTATCAAAGAAAATCAAATTTATCTTGGAACTGAAAATGACCATTAACACTCCTAACCAGAGATCTAGACTCAGGTTTGGAAAGTGCTTCTAATAGCTAATTAAACTCCTCATCTGATCAACCCATATATCATTCCCCAACCCGGGTCATATATCATCCCAACCCGGGTCCCAAGGTGTTCACGAATTGTTTTCGAAGAAAATCAAATTTATCTTAGAACTGAAAATGTAAGTGAATTTTTTCCGAAGAAAATAAAATTTGTCTTGAAACGGAAAATGGCCATAAACACTCCTTACCATTGATGTTGACTCAGGTTCCGATAGTCATTCTAATAGCTAATTAAACTCTTCATCTGATCAGCCCATATAGCATTCCCCAACCTGGGTCCCAAAGTGTCAGCGAATTTTTTTCGAAAGCAAATCAAATTGGTATTGGAACGGCCTTACCAGAGATCTTGACTCAAGTTCCGATAGTGCGTCTACTAGCTAATTAAATTCCTCATCTGGCCAGCTCATATATCATCCTCCAACCGGAGTCCTAAAGTGTTCACGAATTTTTTCGGAGACACTCAAATTTGTCTTTGAACTGAAATTGGACTTTAACACTTTATGTGGAATGGCTTACCATTTTACTGTTAGCCCACACTAATAATTAAATTTCTATAGTAAAATCATTTAATTAGAAATCTAATTAGAGTTATATGGTTTAGTTGTAATCAAATTACACGGCTTTTAAGGTTAGCACCTTTGGTTTACTACCAATATATTAGTACACAAGCTGTACCTAATAACGTATCCGAATCCGACACGATACGAATTGTATAACATTTACATAAACAAATTAAAGCCATTAGCAACCGTTTGACGTAACCTCTGGAATGCTTCTTTGGAAAGTTATGTTGCTTACGATAAATTTTGTCATTGGAGCTTTCAATAATTTTGTTGCAGCTGCAAACTGCGTATAAGAAAATCTAAACAAAAAAAATTGACAAATCATCAATCGGACCGTGAGTAAAATTTGAATTAACGAGAATTTTTATTTAATTAACACACATATAAAAAAATATTTTGATATTATGTTAAATTAAAATAATCACATTATCGAACACTACAAATTCTAAGTAAATTTATATTTAAATTTCACGTAAAACTCCCTAGTTAATTTTAATGAAATTTTTCCTGAAAAAATAATTCATTTCATAACAGTGTACACGTGCACTACTACTTTAATAAATCAATTAGAATCCAATTGGACTCTACGTATTCCAATATGATTCGTAAACAAAAAACTTCACACGCATGCTATTAGGTAATTGTCTTGTTATCCTAGGAGGCAAAAATTAGCATTTTGAATCTTAATACTTATTACGCTGGCCTAATTTAATTGGATATAAACGAGAGCGTTTAAAAAACACTCGCTGTATAATGTGTCACTATAGTGAGTCAAGGAGGTCATCCTCATCAGGCACGGTTAGTAAATAAGGAACACACAAATTTTACTATACAAATAAAATCCCAACATAGCCTTGAGTGACGATGAAGATGAATTCATATATTTTCCATCTGGCCCATATGACCGTTGACAATTTCTTGCCTATTGTGTTTTAACATTTAATACTAGGTATTCTTGCACCAGTTTTATCAATTAAATTGATTCAGATAGGTTATACTTATACCAAAATGATTAAACACTAAGTTCGTCATCGCCTAAATTTATATCATAATCCTGTTGATTCTCCAGTAAGGTTTTATAAAATTCGACGAAAATAGGATCAATCACCGGAAGCAAGTCGACGATATCCTTCTTTTTACAGCGGTGATTTTATTAGTTTCAGTATCACATCCTGAACTTGTTTAAAATGTATACTTGAAATTTTAAGGCAGGTCTTCATTCAAGCTATTTTTATAATAAATTACTTTATTCAAGTAAAACCTATTACTATCCGGGTCTATTTTACGCCACATAAATTTGGATTTTAACAGGAGAGAAAAGTTGTTCTTGTTGATTCCCCAATCATAAGGATGATGGATATGCGATGTCGTTCTTTGCTTTTCTCTTTCAGTACGAGCATGGCCAACGTCACATTCCGTATGCGAATGTCCCAAAACTAAAAATTTACGATCAACTAATTCTAAATTAGGATTTTTTTTGGGATTGTGTCCAGCACACGAGTCACTATACATAATAATATGGTTTTCCTTCGAGGGTTAAATTATGTGGTACAAACAAGACGCAATTCCGTTTCCCCCTCGGTTAGCAATTGCTTAACGCCACATATATCAGTTGTAAAAAGATACTGACGTTTTGAGATAAGGTGTCGGAAGGCACTGTTGCACATCGAACGCACACACATAAACGGAATTTTCTTGTTTTGTGATATCCTGGTCCCATTTTTTGGATAGGCTTCGTTGGCATCTTTAAGAAGTTTGAAATTCATTTGTATTAATATTTATTTAAAAAAAAAATCGGCTTTTTATGGACAAAATATTATTTCTAATGACATTCACAATGCGTCAGAAAGCACATTGAAATCATTTAACACAGTTAATTTTACATCACCATTGCAGATGCAAGGACAAATATATCATTAAATAGAAGCGCTGTTGCCAGCACCGGATGAGGACCATCAATTCTTTCAAATTTATTACATGGGCAATTTGGATGCTGAAATGAATCAGCGTTGTACTCACAATCCGACAACGAAGCGAGCCATTGTCGGAAAATTGCAAATGTTTCTTCATCAGAACAACGAATTGATCAAATTGTTCAAAATTGCGTTGGATCGGATACCATCGAATAGCCATAACATCGTCATCGGGGCTGACAAAACACCGGCGGGTGAGCACGCAAGAAGATTCAATTCGCCGACAACCGAATAAGTGGCTGTTGTTATTGTCGAAAAAAATTTACAATCTAGAGATATCAAGCTGCATCGTCGAAACAATGAATTGAAACGCGTGTGTCCGAAACGCAGAGGACTTATGATGCGCTACAATATCCATTGATCTTTTGGCAGGGGGAGGATTTCAACATTAAAATGGTTAATCCAGTTGCAGGTAAATGTAACAATTCCAATAATTCATTCCTTGATTTTCTTATATCGAACCATATGTCGATTGCTATTGCAGGCGCCAAAACCAATAAAAAAATGAGTGCTATGCATTTTTATTAATACAGACGCATGATTCGTAATGATGAAGAAAATCACATTTTGAAGAGTCGCCGTCTTTTCCATCAGTTCGTAAAATTGAAACTGAACGACTGACATATATTCGTTTAAACCAAAAGCAGTTCCGTTCTGATTCATCTCCGCGATGCGATTAATGCCGACGGTACAAACAACGTGGGAAGAATGACAATCTTGCCTTCCACTTACATCGGAAGTACTCGGCACATGCACGAGTATTCGCAAGTTGCGATGTCGTATATTAGACAAGATGGCAACCCAGACCTATTCATAATATTCACCTGTAACCCTCAATGGATCGAAATCAAGAAGGAACTGCTACCCAGCCGAACACCAGTTGACAGACATGACATCACTGCCAGAGTTTTTAAACAAAAATTAAAATCGGTAATGGGTTTCATCATAAAGCACCGTGCGTGTATGGCCAAGTTCGATGTTTTATGTACTTCGTTAACGCATTCAATTAAATGGCAAAAACGTTCAAAAAATCAGACCGAGTGAAATCGATTCCATCATCTCAGCCGAAATCCCGGATGAAACTGTTGATCCGAAATTGCATGCAGTGGTGACTAAGAATATGATCCACGGACATTGCGGAATTTTCAACAACGACTCGCCCTGTAAGAGATCCGATTGCCGACACCATCACAGGCAATGACGGGATCGTATTGTATCGCGGACAATCAGTTGCGGCTGACAATGATGTGAGCCTCAAGGCTTTTGAGGCACACATCAATGCGGAATACTGTAACTCCGTCAAGTCGATCAAGTGAGCAAAGGCAGCGATATAGCAATTTTCGGTATGACAAATGCAAACGACGAAGTATATCAAAATCAGATGGGATGCTTTGTGAGCAGCAACGTGCCGATCTGGTGCATATTTTCATTTGCGGTCCATGAAAGATACTCTACAGTTGTACATTTGGCAGTAGAACGCAGTCGACAGAGCGGCCAAGCAGACGATTTTGCTCCCACTTTGATATATGCTGAAACGACACGATACTTCACATGGAACGCATCATCGAAATCGTTTCAGCGTCGGAAACACAGAACACCAGTCCAAAGATATCCAAATGCATTTGCGTCAGACGCCCAGGGGTGCATCTGTGTGCGACATTTGCTCGAGTACGATTCGTATTGGGACAATACGATCAAGATTCCGTCATATCTTCATCACCGCATCAAATTCGCACATTGTTTGCGATTATCATATCCATATGTTGCCCTTTGAATCCGAATGGTTTGTGGATGAAATATAAGAACGAGGGTAGCGTGAAGTTTCTGACAAATTGACAAAAAACCTTACAAAAGCTTAAAAGTGTATATACACAAATATTAAGAATAAATGTTACCTACACTAATCATGTCTAGTAAGGATCAAAAGTTAATAAACTAGGTATCGTAGAGATGTCTACGCTTAACGGTATACGGGATCATGTTAATTAGGCAATTCTTAATGTTTTCTAGAAGCCAACATATTTATGCGATGGGGCAGTCATAGATTTTTTTCATTTTTAAAATTTTGCTATAGTAAAAAGTGTAGTGGCGGTTCGGAGGTCAATGACAAGGCATCGTAGAGATGTCTACGCTTAACGGTATGTGGGGATATGTTAGTTAGGCAATTCTGGATGTTTTCTAGAAGCCAACATATTTATGCGATGGGGCAGTTATAGATTTTTTTCATTTTTAAAATTTTGCTATAGTAAAAAGTGTAGTGGCGGTTCGGAGGTCAATGACAAGGCATCGTAGAGATGTCTACGCTTAACGGTATGTGGGAATATGTTAGTTAGGTAATTATTAACGTTTTCTAGAAGCCAACATATTTATGCGATGGGGCAGTCATAGATTTTTTTCATTTTTAAAATTTTGCTATAGTAAAAAGTGTAGTGGCGGTTCGGAGGTCAATGACAAGGCATCGTAGAGATGTCTACGCTTAACGGTATGTGGGATTATGTTAGTTAGGCAATTCTTAATGTTTTCTAGAAGCCAACATATTTATGCGATGGGGCAGTCATAGATTTTATTCATTTTTAAAATTTTTCTATAGTAAAAAGTGTAGTGGCGGTTCGGAGGTCAATGACAAGGCATCGTAGAGATGTCTACGCTTAACGGTATATGGGATCATGTTAACTAGACAATTTTGAATGTTTTCTAGAAGCCAACATATTTATGCGATGGGGCAGTCATAGATTTTTTTCATTTTTAAAATTTTGCTATAGTAAAAAGTGTAGTGGCGGTTCGGAGGTCAATGACAAGGCATCGTAGAGATGTCTACGCTTAACGGTATGTGGGATTATGTTAGTTAGGCAATTCTTAATGTTTTCTAGAAGCCAACATATTTATGCGATGGGGCAGTCATAGATTTTTTTCATTTTTAAAATTTTGCTATAGTAAAAAGTGTAGTGGCGGTTCGGAGGTCAATGACAAGGCATCGTAGAGATGTCTACGCTTAACGGTATAAGGGATTATGTTAGTTAGGCAATTCTTAACGTTTTCTAGAAGCCAACATATTTATGCGATGGGGCAGTCATAGATTTTTTTCATTTTTAAAATTTTGCTATAGTAAAAAGTGTAGTGGCGGTTCGGAGGTCAATGACAAGGCATCGTAGAGATGTCTACGCTTAACGGTATGTGGGAATATGTTAGTTAGGTAATTATTAACGTTTTCTAGAAGCCAACATATTTATGCGATGGGGCAGTCATAGACTTTTCTTGATTTTAAAATTTTGCTATAGTAAAAAGTGTAGTGGCGGTTCGGAGGTCAATGACAAGGCATCGTAGAGATGTCTACGCTTAACGGTATGTGGGATTATGTTAGTTAGGCAATTCTGGATGTTTTCTAGAAGCCAACATATTTATGCGATGGGGCAGTCATAGACTTTTCTTGATTTTAAAATGTTTCTATAGTAAAAAGTGTAGTGGCGGTTCGAACTTCTTTCGACTTTCTTTATGGTTTTTATAAGCAAGTTTATTTATTCGGTGGGGCAGTAATACAATTTTTGAATTTAAAAATTTCGTCAAATTAACAGTAAATTGATGTGAATTAGTTGAACTATTACGTTCCAGAAGTTCTTACTTTATTATTTGATTTCTGATGTTATGATAATTACTACGAGTATACTTTGTAAATAAAATATTGAGATTTTAATGGAATTAACTAATCAATAATCTGATTTTCAATATAACTAAGACAAACAGGATTAATTCTATTATGTGCGCTGGTGTTTAGTTTAGTTTAATGCTTAGAATGAAACTCTCGGTTTATAAAATCAAACTGTAATTTTTATTTAAAAGAGAATTACAATTACAACGAAGATATATTTGTATTTTAAATGTAATACAGTTAGTATGATGGTAGAACAATGTTTAAGCAATTTCTGGATATACTATGTATCGCACCTGACAAAGAACAGTGACACAACTCAACAATTTTAAATTTTCTGGAGATCGAAAACAAAAAATAGTAATTACGTTATTTAATACCAAAATCATAAAACGAAGAACGACACGCTCTATCACTTTCGATGAAAGAAAACAAAAGTGATTTTTTGCGGTATATGAAATCTAACATTGCGCATTTTTCTAGTAAATTAACTCAAAAAGTTAATTTTTTGAGTTGTGTTAAATTGTCATGTGCGATATGTATAAATATATAAATTTTTATTCTTTCATTTAAGTCTACGCGCAGAAATTGTATGTAACTATGTATACATATTATATATATGATTTCTTGCATTATTGTGTTGCCTTGTGTATAGAACCGCCACTATACGTTTTACTATAGCAAAAATTTAGAATTCAAAAAATCTATGGCTGTCCCACCGCATGAATCTGTCGGTGAAAATTATAAACAATGTTTCAAATAATATGGTTTCATATATCGTTAAGCTTATACATATATACGACACCTTGTCATCAACCATAATCAAATTTATCTAAAACTTCGGTATCATAATGAATGAAACGGCTATAGTAGCAAAATGGAATTTCTTAATCCACCCGATTGAACTGCATACTACATAAATCTTACGAAATTTCATTTTTTCTTATTGCTATTGATTTGCATATATTCAGGGGCACATAATAAATACATATTTAAGTATATTAAAGGATTTATTTATTCAAACTTAATTATTTAAGTTAATTTAATTAGAACTAAGATTTATTTGAATTCAATTTATTTATTAACAAATTTAGTTTTGTTAAAAGAACAGTAATTCCGGAAAATTACCATCGGTCTCACTCCTTTTTTATGTTAGCAAATTAGTAAAACCGTCAATGCAAAAATTTCAAGACAATCCCTTGATTTTTACTACCCCTACGGCCTAAATAACTGAAAACAGCGATTATTTATTAACTATCAGTGCAGACCCACCTAATACACGCATCCTTGATCAGGAACTTTTACTCGAAACAGTTCTCGGTAAATCAACATCCTCACCTAATATAATTCCGCCTATAGTTAACAAAAATACATACAGTGCAATGCTTTCATTACAAATAGTAATTTACTCACTTTGCAGGCTTCGCCGAAAGAGGAATTCTGATTGTTCACTTTGAAAGTGCAGCTCCTATTTCCAACACCGATAACTTTAAGCTGCCTTGTGTGAGAATTAACACTAGCAGGAGAAATATTTTTATTCTCAGGCCCTACATTTGCCCCACTAGTCTAGTTGGCACCTATCAGCTTATAATGGGGGCTTTTGATTTATTTGTGTTTAACATTATTGAATAGGATGTCCTTTCTGTCGATGGAAGAAAGCCTTTTTGTTGTTGGAGTCTTGAATTTGCCTTATCATATGTGGTCGCGCTCGGACCACCCATTACATACTACGATTGCACACACTGTAACGGAAACTTTAGTCACGGATAGTAAGTTTAATTCAGAATTATCTTAGATCAGCTATATTCAAAACAACTAAGAAAGGCAGCTTGATTACGTATTTTCCTCGAACGCCGTTAACATTGTCGTTATAGAAGCTAATCTAGTCTTATCCACCAAAGATCATCAATGCCATTTTCCCTTCTCAATCTTCTTTTGTTATGAACAAGGGAGTGCTGATTTCGAAAAAATCAATAATCTATTGGCTAACATTGATTTCATTGAATAAAAATTATGACATTGACATTTAGACTGGTTGTTATTACTCAGAAATTTTTGAATATATCAAACAATCAGTATCTAACCCTCGTCAAAAGATCATCTTTCCAAGTCTCCGTGGTACAATAAAGATCTAAGAAGAAAGCGCAACCGAATTAGACATTGGCAACAATTTCAGAAAAAATCAGTTGAAGTCAAATTGCTCTAAATATATCAAGGTGAGGTTACCAGCACGTAGAAAGTTTGGTTTCAAACTAATGAAACATGGAATTCTTTAAATTAAAAAATTCGGTGGTCTCATCAGACGGCGCAGTGACCAAACAAAAAAATATTGAAAAAACTATGAATTACACACAAAGTACAATCACAATACCTTATAGAATTATTATGCTTCGCTACGCAATTGTATTTGACGAATACTTGCGATTTCTATTCTGGATAATATCCAGACATAACCATCATAATAACCATGATAATGTAGACATCTCTACGATGCCTTGTCATGGACCTCCGAACCGCCACTACACTTTTTACTATAGCAAAATTTTAAAAATGAAAAAAATCTATAACTGCCCCATCGCATAAATATGTTGGCTTCTAGAAAACATTAAGAATTGCCTAACTAACATAATCCCACATACCGTTAAGCGTAGACATCTCTACGATGCCTTGTCATTGACCTCCGAACCGCCACTACACTTTTTACTATAGCAAAATTTTAAAAATGAAAAAAATCTATGACTGCCCCATCGCATAAATATGTTGGCTTCTAGAAAACGTTAAGAATTGCCTAACTAAAATAATCCCACATACCGTTAAGCGTAGACATCTCTACGATGCCTTGTCATTGACCTCCGAACCGCCACTACACTTTTTACTATAGACAAATTTTAAAAATGAAAAAAATCTATGACTGCCCCATCGCATAAATATGTTGACTTCTAGAAAACATTAAGAATTGCCTAACTAACATAATCCCACATACCGTTAAGCGTAGACATCTCTACGATGCCTTGTCATTGACCTCCGAACCGCCACTACACTTTTTACTATAGACAAATTTTAAAAATGAAAAAAAATCTATGACTGCCCCATCGCATAAATATGTTGGCTTCTAGAAAACATTTAGAATTGCCTAACTAACATAATCCCACATACCGTTAAGCGTAGACATCTCTACGATGCCTTGTCTTTGACCTCCGAACCGCCACTACACTTTTTACTATAGACAAATTTTAAAAATGAAAAAAATCTATGACTGCCCCATCGCATAAATATGTTGGCTTCTAGAAAACGTTAAGAATTGCCTAACTAACATATTCCCACATACCGTTAAGCGTAGACATCTCTACGATGCCTTGTCATTGACCTCCGAACCGCCACTACACTTTTTACTATAGAAAAATTTTAAAAATTAAAAAAATCTATGACTGCCCTATCGCATAAATATGTTGGCTTCTAGAAAACATTCAAAATTGCCTAACTAACATAATCCCATATACCGTTAAGCGTAGACATCTCTACGATGTCTTGTCATTGACCTTCGAACCGCCACTACACTTTTTACTATAGCAAAATTTTAAAAATGAAAAAAATCTATGACTGCCCCATCGCATAAATATGTTGGCTTCTAGAAAACATCCAGAATTGCCTAACTAACATAATCCCACATACCGTTAAGCGTAGACATCTCTACGATGCCTTGTCATTGACCTCCGAACCGCCACTACACTTTTTACTATAGAAAAATTATAAAAGTGAAAAAAATCTATGACTGCCCCATCGCATAAATATGTTGGCTTCTAGAAAACATTAAGAATTGCCTAACTAACATATTCCCACATACCGTTAAGCGTAGACATCTCTACGATGCCTTGTCATTGACCTCCGAACCGCCACTACACTTTTTACTATAGCAAAATTTTAAAAATGAAAAAAATCTATAACTGCCCCATCGCATAAATATGTTGGCTTCTATAAAACGTTAAGAATTGCCTAACTAACATAATCCCACATACCGTTAAGCGTAGACATCGCTACGATGTCTTGTCATTGACCTCCGAACCGCCACTACACTTTTTACTGTAGCAAAATTTTAAAATTAAAATAATATAGAGCTGCCCACCTTATAAATATGTTGGTTTTTAGAAACTATATTGAAAGGTTTTTACTTATTGTTATTGCTAAATTAGCTTGCCATTGTGAATTTATTTTTATTAGCATTTTATTTCGATTTACAAAACAACTTGTTTTTGAAAGTGTAGGTTTACACTTTGTGGGCTGTTGTAAAGTTTTTTGTCATTTTTAGTTTGTCGGAAACTTCACTATAGTAGAACGAGATGTCTGAGGGTGTTTTGCATCGTGTCCATTGCCAAACTTAAAATCCATCATTGCAAATAACAACAGAAATACATAATGAGTATTTGATTATGATAGAAGACATGCGTTTATTGATCGCGAATAAAGTGTAATCGTATTTGGGCATGATATCACCTAATCGTTCTATGTACGATGCATTCAACCACGAATTACATAGAGAACAACAATATGACACTGAAGCATTAGCCGAAACAGTTCGTACAAATGTTCCACAATTGAATCAACATTAAAAGACTGCGTACTACTGTTTGATAGGACCTGTGATTTACTTCCTGGATGCTCCCGGAGGGACTGGAAATTTTTTCTTAATTTCGTTGATTTTGGCGTCAACTCGATCACAGTATGAAGTTGCCCTTCATCTGGAATAGCAGCGACTTTGTTAGAGGGTTGACCAACTGCACGTTCTACAATGAAACATACAAATCAACGAGACACTAACTTGCAACATTGCCAAAAACAGCGCAATGGCGAATTCTACAGAGATGCAAATTGATCGTTTGGGACGAATTCACAATGGACCACAAAAGGTCACTAGAAGCGCTGGACAGAACGTTGAAAGATCTTCGTGGCATTCAAAACATTTTTGGTGGAACCATGATTCTGTTGTGCGGTGATTTTCGTCAGACTCTTCCTGTTATCCCACGTCCAACTACAGCTGACGAACTAAACACGTGCTTAACCCTTCGATTGACGACGAACATACAAGTGTGTTTGCAACAAGATCGAACTGCAGATGTGTTTTCGAAACAATTGTTGGCCATTTGTAATGAGAAAATCGTAGTAGACATCTCGACCGGATTCATCACATTGCCCATCATTTTTTGCCACTTGACCGAATCAAAGGTAGAGCTTATTCGAAGTGTTTTTTCGATCATTGTGCAAAATTTAAAAAACCATAAACGAGACCATACATAATTTCATTCCGGGACATTAGTTTTCCTTCAAAACAGTTGACACACTTGTATCCGACAGAATTCTTGAATTCGCTGGATTTTCCCGGATTACCACCTCACAATTTGTAATTGAAAGTAGGCTCAGTCATCATCATGTTGCGTAACAGCAGTCAACCTTGACTGTGCAATGGAACAAGACTAGCCGTGAAAAATCTCATGAACAGCATCATCGAGGCGACGATTATCAAGGGAATGTACAAAATAGAGGATGATTTGATTCGACAGTAGGTTAACGTATGCTTTGTAAAAATTAATTCTCTTTAATCTGGCGAACAGTAAAGATTGGCTAATAAATAATTATAATAAACCAAGAAGAGTGAAAATTCCTCCTAAATTCATTAAAATTAATAAAATTAAATTAAATACAAAATTCAATCTGTGAACAATCCACACCTCATCAACCGGCCATCTACACCATTAACGTTTTTCATCTGTAATCATATTGAGTTACATCCCTAATTATTATCCACCGGCTTTATCAACCACGATCAACATTACAAACAATTGGAAGATATTGATGTGCAGGATATATCGTTTCAACAGGACGGTGCAACATACCACACAGCAACGGAATCAATCCATTTTTTGAAAAAGAAGTTTAATAATCGAATAATTCATCGAAGAACAGACGTGAATTATTCACCAAGATCATGCGATTTAACGCCATTGAACTTCTTCTTTTGGGGTTTCATGAAGAGTAAATTTTATGTGGATAATCCTCAAACTGTTCAAGGCCACAAAGACAACATCATAGAGTAAATGTCACTAATTAAACGGAGGAGGTCACTTGAACGACATTACTTTTCATTATTAACCGGAACCACTGAACTTTAATTTCCAATCAAAATAAATAAAGATTTTGTTTCGCTTACAATTGTACTTAAAATTTACTAATTGTATATGAAAAAATAAATTTATGATATCAGATTGAACATATTAAATTTGCTTGTCTTATAAACTTAGCTCATATGCATGTAAAGAAAGAAGTCAGAAAATACCAAGAAATGTTTTGTTGTGTACGTTAAACAACCTACTTATATGCTCATTACTACTTTAATTAAACACCTGTATCGTTAATGTTGCGTTCGCGTGTCTGAACACTGTTTCTCCTCAAATTCGTAGTTCACATACCCGCATACCTAAAAATATGCTAAACGAACGAACATCAATAGTTTTATTTAATCGTGGCATCATCATAATATTCAAATGAATCCCACACTCTTATCAACCTTCATAAATCTGACATCAAAAATGTTAATTTCGGTTTTACAAGATTCATTTAATATTTGGTTACCTATGTGTACCTCCACATTCACTTTATTTTAATGTTGATATTTCCATACCATAAACGATAACGCGCCATTGTAAAATGCGCTATACACGAAAAACTTGAAAATTACAATAAAAATTCATTTAAATTATAACGAAAATGACGGTGGAAAAATTGATTTTTAAATTATCACATTATAAATGGTTGAATGTACGTATAAAAATGTAGAACGAAACAAAAAATCATAACAACAAGAATAATTTTAAAAGTAAATTTTATGGTTAATTTAACATTTAAATTAAATCGTGAGTTTATTATCTCAAATCGTCCTCATTTCAATTTTGAATTATTTTTTTGTGCCATGATTTTCTATTTTGTTTGCATTTCTTAATATTTTAATTTGACTATTTGATTTAATCGTGATTCGTGCTGCTGTTTACTAACCAATGACCTGTTGAAATTCAGCAGAATATTGGATTATTTGTAGTTGAATTGCTCTTCAATCAATTTATATTGTATCGGCACACGCGAAGAAGCGTAAAGGGTCATTTAAGAAATATCCCTCTATACACGCTATTTTATTTATTTAAAATTCAAATATTGAAAAACAAATTAAAATCTCATAAACATGTCAGAGTTATGGATATTGACTTGACTGGTGCAACTTCTGATGTTGAGGTAGACAGCCCCTCATTATTGAAAATCGGCTATATAATTATTTTATCAATAATAATTTATTTCTTATTATTACTGAAGTTGGCTGGAGCCCAAACATGTATCGCACTCCTGTATCGAATTCCACTGCTTTCACACACTACAACGCAGCTTGAACCAATGCAGTGAGGACAACTGATCGACATTAAGGATTTTGTGACCAAGAAACCGGGGCATAATTAACTCGAAGACTAGACAGCAGCAAACAAAGTGAATTATCATCGACCATGGCCATGACCCGTATAAGAATGTCTCTGCCTTATTAGCACTCAATCTAAAGGTTTTGAAAAAACTGATGATTGGATTCGATTGCTCATCGTTTGTACAAAACATAATGAAAAATTAAAAAAAAAAATACCGAATAGCACCACTACCTTTTCGTTAGGTAATCGTTAGGTCAGGTCAACACAAGGCGTTAGGTCACCAATGGGACATTTTTTATTGCGAAAAACAAAATTAAAATTGTTAATAATTGTCAATTCACTAAAATCAGGTTCGTCGCTTGTTTGGGAATTTCATTTTACAAATTTAAGTAACAAATCCAATTGGAGTATACCATTAGGACAAAAATATATGTTTTTTGAAAGAATTGATCTAAAGTGGAAGACATAAAATAAAATCAGTTCAATTTTTAGATTCTTCATAACTCGTTGAGGCTCATTGATCACTAGTTAATTTCGTTAGGTCCTCTCTACATAATGATTTATTACGAAAATTCGTTAAAAACTCATCATTTCCGCACAATTCGAAGTGTTAGGGACTGGAAACTTCACCAATACTAATAATTTTATAAATCCAACGATCTGAATCGTTTAGTTGACTGTCACTAAGGATTGGTCCACTACTTGATTTCGATTGGCCATCCCTACGAAACGATTTATTGCGAAAATTCGTTAAAACCCATCTTTTGGCACAATTCAAAGTGTTCGGGGCACCAATACTAATAATTTTATAAATCCAATGATCGGAATCGTTTGGCCGAATGTCATTAAAGATTGGTCACTAGTTGTTTACGTTTCGTCATCCCTGCGAAATGATTTATTGCGAAGATTCGTTAAAACTCATCATTTTCGCACGATGTTTTTGTTCTTTATAAATCGAAATAATTTTCTTAACAAATCACTAAGTAGGGATGCCGAAACGATAGCAACTGGTGACCAATCTTAAACGACATTCGACCAAACGATTCCCATCGTTGGATTAATAAAATTATTCGTGGCGATAATTTTTCCAGACCCGAACACTTCGAATTGTGTGGAAAGATGAGTTTTTAACGAATTTTTTCAATAAATCATTTCGGAGGGATGAATAAACGAAAACAACTAGCGACCAATCCTCAATGTTATCTTATGTCTTCCACTTTAGATTCAATTCTTTGACAAAAACATATATTTTTATCCTAAGGGAATATTCTAATTGGATTTGTTATTTAAATTTGTAAAATTAAATTCCCAAATAAGCGGCGAACCTGATTTTATCGAATTTACAATTGATTCGTTAAAAACCCATATTTCGGCACAATTCGAAGTGTTCGGGACTGGAAACTTGACCAAAACTAATAATCTTATAAATCCAACGATCAGAATCGTTTGGCCGAATGTCATTGAAGATTGGTCACTAGTTGTTTACGTTTGGTCATCCCTACGAAACGATTTATAAAACTCATCATTTCCGCACGATTCGATGTGTTTGTTCGAGACTGGAACCTCAAAATCACTAAGTAGGGATGCCGAAACGAGAACAACTGGTGGCCAAACCTAAACGACAGTCAACCAAATGATTCTGATAGTTGGATTTATAAAAATATTAGTATTGGTCAAGTTTCCAGCGCCGAACACTTTGAATCCTGCGGAAATGATGAGGTGTAAATCAACTAGTGACCAATCTTCAACGAATTATGAAGAACCTAAAAATTTAATTGATTTTATTTTATGTCTTCCACTGTAAATACAATTTTTCGAAAAAGATATATTTGTATCCTAATGGTGATATTCCAATTTGATTTGTTATTTAATTTTATAAAATGAAATTCCCAAATAAGCGACGAACCTGATTTTATTGAATTAATACAAGTTTGATTTTTTGTTTTCTACCAATAAAAATTGACCCATTGGTGACCTAACGCCAAAATGTGTTAACCAATCCTGACCTAACGGTTACCTAACGAAATTTGATAAGAAGGTATGATTTTCTGAAATTTTTGTTTTTAATTTTTCATTATTAGTATTTACCGTTTATTAATCGTAAGTGACCAAACGGTAAGAACTAGTACTAGTCCTGACTAACTAGTCCTGACCAAACGAATCCAATTATCATCCAATGTCAAAAACTTTAGACGGGGTGCTAAAAAGGCGGAGCCTATAAGAATTAGGTTTATTTAAAGTACTCGTATTTCGTCTTTCGGCAAGTAGAACAAGCATGCTAATTGCAATTAGCTTCGTGGTAAACGTGTTTCTTAATCGCTTTCTTGCCATAATTAAAGTTCAGCTCATCCTGACCAAAGAACCAGCCACTTCAAATTCCTCAATATCACAATGAGCGCACAATGAATCATATTCTTGCAAGACGAGCGACTA
The DNA here is from genome assembly GCA_963691935.1 of Nephrotoma guestfalica. Taxonomy (NCBI): domain Eukaryota; kingdom Metazoa; phylum Arthropoda; class Insecta; order Diptera; family Tipulidae; genus Nephrotoma; species Nephrotoma guestfalica. The sequence goes on along the minus strand of OY829913.1, from coordinate 247,917,150 downwards.
ATAAACTGTTTAGAGTCCTTGACTAGTTTGGAAGTGGTTACAGGATTTTGCACTGTAATTAGCACGGCTTTACCAACCCACATAAAATAATATTTTCATCTGAAACGGCGAGGTTAGATGCATCAATTGCACACAGTGGAACACCGTTGAACCCAGACTGCCGTTAGATCCTCGATTAAGTGAAGGGCAGTAGGTTCTAAAACCCTTACCTAAATCAGAGTGAGAACAGTTTTTGAAGAAAATAATGACTCAGACACCCAGTTATTAAAGACTTGGGACAACCAAATGTCCCTTGATGGCTAACACTATTTATTTATTTATTTATTTTATTTTACAGGAATTTTGAGGACAACACAACTTATTTTGAGCATGCAAGCTCATTTATAGCTCATTGAATTGTGCCGTCCTTAAGATTTAAATACAAATGTTGCCAATTTCTTCGTGAGACTTATTGTCCGTGGTCTTGCAGTATTACCGAGTCGAGCAATAAATTTAGAATTCCTTGTTTTCTTCATCGCCTTCAAAAGTTTTTCGAGCTTTTTTGGGAAAGTCCATTGATGGCTATTTACTATTGATTTATTGTTACGACGAATAGAACAAACTCGTGTTGTTACACAAAAGTCAAAGGCAACACTACTGAGAAGGAATTATCGCAGTCGAATTCTGGTAACAGTTGGTCATTAACCATAATGATTTCTGATATAGATGAGCTGAAGAGGTTGAAAATTTATTCAAGCTATGAAATGAAATATAGGTTGTTCCACGCCCCACACTACGGGGTACATTTTAGTCTGAAGGGGTTGAATAAAATGGACTGCAAAACCAGGATAGGAGTCAAGGACATAACAACGGTAATACCTCTGCGTGCCATAATCTGTAGACTATTAAATTTCTCTAAAGCAAAATCCGATTTTACCGCAGGCCACCAAACAACAGATGCGTAAAGTAGCATAGGTTAGACCATCGATTTTTAAATAAACATAGCATTTCGGGAGTCAAACCCCAGGATTTCAGAAATGCTTTTCTACATTACCAAAAGAACGGTATTGGCTTTTTGACGTTTGCTTTCAAGGTAAAGGTTTCAGGAAAGTTTACTGTCTAGGGTAATCCATGTTTGGCGGTATCTAATCTATGATCGTTTCCCCAAAAACAGAAGGGCAAGCAGGTCACCAATATTTATTCGTCCAGTAAGGACCAATAATGGTCAATTATGGATTATTGCGTAAAATTTTCTCAAAGCACAAGGTCTCAGATCATCAGCATAGCTCTGAGCAATAAAGCCACGTTGGTATAATTTAACAAGTAAGTCGTTAATCACCAAAAGCCACAAGAGAGATGACTAAACACTTCATGTGGGCAATCTTTGGAGACTTTAACGGAGCCTGAAGGACAATGCAGCTCGACCTGAGCATTGCAAGATCTGAGCATGAACCCTGTCTATGGAATCTACCAAAATTAGTGCGGGCCTCTATAATGATAGAAAATAAGGTGTTGCCGAACTCACTTGCAGTATACATCAACGTTCCCACGAGAAACTCTTTAAGATTATTCGACCTTCCGATTCATGTAACAAGTTCATGTAGAACAGTTTCACATGATTTGCCAACTTTGTAAGCATGCTGCATACTACAAAGTGGAAAACTATACAAATGGCGATCTTTGATAAATATATTGACAATTCCATAAGAGCTTTGCGAAAGGTTGAGGAGGTACTAATAGACCTAAGTGCTTTAGGGTCAGTGTATTTCGAACTGCCAGTTTTAGAAATGAAAATAACTTTGCTTCTGCTTCAAGATTGCGGAACAATCTCGAAAGCAATGTATGCTTGAAAAGTTACAAAGCAATAACTAAATCATCCACAATGCAAAAAACTACCACACCTACCGTGGCACCAACCATGTCACCTCTAAGACGTACACAGGTCAGCACCCAATGTCAGGTTAAGACTTGTAAAGAACGTCATGGTTTAGTACAATACGAGCATTTCCGGAAACTGTCAACATTAGTTGGAGGATGGTTATAGCGAAATGTCTGCAACCTTTGCGTGCCTACAGTCTCGACGATAAAAATTCAATGGTCCAGCCATTATTCACCGTGTTGCATCTTACCATAATTTATTGGGTTTTCCAATAGGAATGATATGATTTTTAAGTGACGTTTCGGCCATTTGTAATGTGTCATGGATCTGTCATTTTTTGTTTCATTGTATTCAGTAATGTTTACAATTTCATCATGGTGAGATATACGCAAGAACAACGTTTACAAATTATTCAGTTTTATTATCAAAATAATCGTTCTCCAATTGCGTCCAATTCGTGCGCTTTTGCCATTTTATAGTCGTAATAATCGTCCAAGTGCTCACTATTCGTCGAATTGTTGAAAATTTTGAGCGTACATTTTCTTTACATAACGTTGAAGTGCCAATAAGACAAAAATTCGCTCGAAGTAATGCAAATATTGCTGCCGTTCAGACAAGTGTTGCTGAAGATCGCAATTTGTCGATTCCAAGACGTTCTCAAGAATTGGGACTGTTTCAAACCACAACCTGTCAGATTTTGAGAAAGGATTTGGGTTTGAATCCGTATAAAGTTGTTCTCACTCAAGAACTGAAGCCATTGGACCACCGTAAACGTCGTGAATTTGCTGATTTTGCCTTGGAACAACTTGAAAACGATAACGAATTGTTTAAGAAAATCATCTTCTCCGATGAGGCTCACTTTCATCTGAGTGATGCGGTAAATAAACAAAACTGTCGATTCTGGTGCGAAGAAAATCCACAAATTATTCATGAAAAACCATTACATTCACCTAAATTGACAGTTTGGTGTGGTTTTTGGTCTGGTGGAATCATCGGTCCGTATTTTTTCTCGAAATGAGGCTGGTAACACCGTTACCGTCAATGGAGATCGGTATAGATCGATGATAACCAACTTTTTATGGCCGAAATAGGAAGAACTTGATCTTGACAACATTTGGTTCCAACAAGATGGGGCTACGTGCCACACAGCAAGTGCAACAATTGAATTATTGCGAGAAAAGTTTGGAGATTCGATTATTTCAAGAAATTGTGATATTGAATGGCCTCCAAGAAGTTGTGATTTAACACCATTAGACTATTTCTAGTGGGGTTATTGGAAGCCATTGGTCTTTAGCAATAAACCAAGCTCTAAGCTTTACAAGTCAATATTGAACGTGCTATACGACTTGATTTAGTGGAAAAAGTGCTCGAAAATTGGGTTCATCGAATTCGTTCCTGCAGAAGAAGTGGAGTTCTTCATTGGTTAAGGCGTGCTCGCAAATGACTCCATAAAGTTGGGTTTTCGCCGATTTGACCGCCGCTTCCCACAGTCCACCAAAATGAGGCGATTTTGGTGGGATAAAATGCCAGTTGATTTTAAATTCAATAAAAATAGAAGATGAAATTAAATATACATTTTGTTGTAAGAATTCGTTTAATTCGCGTAATTGATTTTTTGCCCCCTTAAAGTTGGAAGCGTTATCGGAGAAAATGTCGCAACACACTCCTCTTCGTGCCATGAATCTTTTTAGTGCTCCCAAAAAGAAGTCGGTGGTTAGATCATTTACCAATTCGATATGAATGGCCTTGATCGATAAACATACAAATATACAAATATACGTTTTACATGCTCGTTGGCCTTTTCCTCGAATAGCATACGCCTTTATTGGACCAGCAAAATCTAATCCTACTCTTTCGAAAGGTCTTGTCATCTGAACCCGTTCAGCTGGTAGTTCACCCATTTGTTGACTCAAAAGTTTGGGCTGTCGTTTAATACAATCGAAACAGTGATGAATGGTGGATTTAACCAGCGTGGAAGCCCCAATAATCCAATATTGTGCACGCAGAAGGCTGATTAAATGTGATTGGCCGCAGTGTAAATATCCAATATGTAATTGGCGTACAAGCTTCCGGACGGTCCCAGAGTCTCGGGGAAAGATATCTCAATTTACTGTTCCTTGGTAATGGATGGTTACCGGAAATGGCCTTCTTGTGAGCTCCGAAATGCTTTGCTTGGATTTTCCGAAAATTTCATTTCTTGCCACGAAATATTCACAACGTTGAAGCCTACCAAGATTTTAAATACCGTGACGCTAGATTTGACAGTTTTTGATGAAGCGCTGAATAAAAGCGAGAACCTTGCATATTTTGTCGAAATCGGAGTACCGTTCGCCCAGTTCATATCAGCGCAATGGTATCAGCGCAATGGTTAACGTCCGCTGATATTGATTTCAACTTCCTAGTATGGTGAGAACAGTCTTGAGTCTTCGATAATCAATCTGGGCCGTCCACCACAAATGATGATTTTTCAGTTCCGTTGGTGTTAGTCCTCCTTGCTGCAAAACCCTAGTTGCCAAACACGGTGATGATGACAAACCGTATGTGACGGTTTTCAATTGATAGTGGTGGATCCTTTCATCGGAATTTGAACGCCAAAGAATGAATTGATATTTACGGGCTTCCTTGTGAATCCAGATCTGGCGGTACATCTTCTCGATATCGGCGCAGAAAACGAATTGATGCATTCGAAACATGAGAAGAATGTTGTATAAACTATTTTGTATGGTAGGACCAACTAGCAATGTCTCGTTTAAGGAGTTCCCCGTTGTGCTTTTTGCTGAGCCGTCGGACACAACCCTTAATTTGGTGGTAGTGCTGTCGGCCCTTAAAACTTCGTGATGTGGTAGGTAGTAACTGTCATTATCTGATGTCGGTCGCTGACTCTCTTCCATGTGACCAAGTCTGAGATATGCATAAAGAAATTCTTTGTAAAGGCGATAAAAACTGGATTTCCCCTGAAAGCGTCGTTCCATGGCCAATAATTGATTTCTAGCCATATTAAATGATTCTCCGAGTGGCACCGGATTTGGATCGAACGGTAGTCTAACGATAAACCTGCCATCGGAATTTTGTTTTGTGGTTGAAACAAATAAATCTTCACAAAGTTTATGCGATTGACACACAACTAGCTCGGATGGTGGTTTTTCCGTTTCCCATAATCGGCGAAGAGTACTATATAGATCAAGTTCTGAGGACAGCGATCCAATTGTGCTATTTATCTGGTTGGTGAGTTGAAAACTACCTGCAATGATCTATCCAAGTTGAGTATTATGTGCGATTGGGTTATTTTCTGAATCTTCTAATGAACCCTCGGAAAGAATCGAGAAAAACTTATCTGCTCCCATCAAAATGTCACTTTTGCTGGCTTCATTAAACTGTGGGGTTGGCTAATTGTATCTGATTGATTATGGTTTCATTTGGTGATAAAGATACAGATTGGGAGGAGACGGAGGTAGTACGGGTAGATCGAAGGCACAACTTGCAAAGTAACAACACCCTTGGTATGTCCAGCGCTGATTTGTCCGAGTCCTGAACAGCAATCTTAGCATGCCTACGCTTAAACGCCAAACGTTGCGCGCATGGTTTGGAGGTAAATGAAATTTCTGATCGCGTGTTGAGTAAAACTTTACAATGCTGGTACTATCCGTATCCATCCTTAACTTGGACCAGGGCTGTAGGTAAAATGGCCCTTCTACTTCTTGACGAACAAACTTTAGTCGGTAATTGGTTGGCGGAACAAGAGGTGGTAGATGGTTGGCTTTGCTCATTCGGTTTGTTCGTAGATCCAGACTGATTTTTCTCGATATCCAAATGGAGAAGTGAATTGTGGCACTTTGGACAGTGATGACATTTCTTATTGCTTTTACAACGAGTAACCGTGTGAGAGTCGCTCAAGCAATTAAAACAGCGGGTTTCCGATTTTATTAAATTGCGCCGTCCTTCTACTGGCGTCCAGTGCATTTCCTTGAACTTACCGCACTGAAATAGTAGGTGATCATTGCATTTACAAACTGGACATCAAAATGAGACAGAGACGAATGATTTTAACGTTTTTTGATGTGATGGTTGAGTTGGTTGGGATAATAACGGATTAATACGCCCCTCTTAGTGTCGTTCTCCCAATGCATCTGCTCGTGACCGGACAAATTTCAAAAGGTCGTTAGATGTAGGAAACTCGTTATCTGTGGTCTGCCTGGCCCATTGATCCTTGGTTTTGTCGTCGAGCTTTTCCTTCATTAAATAAATTAGCCAGGGATCTCGGGCTTCTGCATCTGGCCCCATGGCTTTCAGTCCCCGTGTAGTTTTTGAATAGTATCCGCTGTAGGTGTACGAATTCTCTCATGACCGGTAAATTTTGTGATAAAATTGTTTACGATAATTTTTCTCCAATCGTAAGTTTATTTTAGTCGATTCAAGGCATCGAAATAATTAGCATCGGTAATCGTGCAATGTTTCACAATATTTGCTGCTTCGTCCTTTAGGTAACCTTTTAGGTATTGGAACTTCTTTGCAGGATTCAACATTGAGTTGTTATGGATACTCGACTAGAATGGTATATTAATACGCGGTAATTTGACGTCACCACTCGCGGATCTGCTAGTATCTAATTGGACAGTTTCGTTAATCGCACTAGTATTATTTCCTAGATTTAACTACTCTTGCGAATCCATTTGTTCAATTTTGCTACGATGGAGTAATATTTGTCTTCGAACTCATCGTAGTGAGATTTCGCTCCGGGGTCAATTTCAAAGATTTGATCCTCAATGTGGGTAAATTCTTTCAGGAGTTCATCAACGCGTTTCAACCAGATTTTCAGCTCATCGATATCAACATTGGTTTCTTTCAGTTTGGATACGTACGTAGCCATTTTAGAGCTTCAGCCATTTCGTAAGATACTTAAATGCGCTGGTTAGGAGGCACGATTTTCAGGTAAATAACATTCGAGTTTACACCACTATACAGCTGGTGATTCAATCGCAGAATTATTATTAACGGTTGATTTTAGCACTGATTGAAATGCGGCAATTAATGGAAACAATAAAATTCGGTAGTTAACAATTAATTGCATCAAAATAGTTGTTTGGTATTAGCACCGCTCGACAACGGAGCAATTAATTGAAAATTAACAATTTGGTACAGCCCACAATTAATTCCACAAATAACGGTTTGGTTTTAACACAGTACTAGTAAAATTTAATTTAGTTAAGATTTTTTATTTGATGTGTTCTATTCGAACGCCCTCCTTAGTCTACTCAAAAAACAAAAGTTGGTTTGTTAAGTACAGTCAATTATCAAATTACAACAAAAATTGATATTTGCAGATGCACGAAGTTATTAGTACATAATTATACTGGGTGCATGGTATAACAGGTGCCATTGACGACAGTTGGTGTTTCATTTTTAATGCCACCGGCATATACCACCAGATCAATGTTAAAGGTTAATTAGTTCTATTGGTTAAGTTGGGTAAGAACAATTACTCGGGTCGACTCGAGGTTATAACAGGATGAGGAAGGTTGGAAAGTTTATTAAAATAGTATTGCTCTTAATTCCTAATCAGGATTTCCTGAACGAGTTTTATGAAAGTTGAAAGAAAGCTCATTTTATTGAAACTGCTCAATTCAAAAGCAACTGAGTGTTTCTAACGAACCTCAAGCTTGAGATCATAACATTTTATAACCACATTTTAAAGTTGCGGTGAGGTGTTGGTGATGGAGAGTTATCCATTTGTTAGGTATACAAATTATAAATTCATGTATCTAGGAAAATATTTAGCTTTGCTACCTACGATAATCATTCGTAATTCCGTTCGTCAATACCAATTTATACATATTTCATAAACTTATGTTCCATTTACTTTCCAAATCAATGCAAACATTGTGTTTCATACAAAAAAAAAAATTCAAAAAATATAAAAATTCTAGAATAAAATAACTTCCAGGGATATACATTTATCACCATAAATATTTCCCATTGATTTTTGAAAAAAAAAAAAAAACTTTTAATTTTTTATTTGCTCGTCTATTTGTTTGCTTTAGACTGAAAAAAATACTTGTTATTTTTTCATCAGCATCAATGCACTCTTAATATTTTTTTTGTGAAATATTTTTTTTTTATTTTTGTGTAGCTTTTAGTCACAATATTCTGTGCTTTTTATTTTTTTTGCTGAGGTAACAGATGTGTGTGGTCTTTTTCAAATTAATTCGACATCGCTGATCACATTTTCCCATTTGTTTCTGTTTACGTACGTTCAAAAACCAAAATATAAAAATATTATAGTTTATTATTATTATTTTCGAAATAATTTATAATCGAATATTTTTGAGCAGTATTGAGTAAAAAAAATTAATAAAATTTAATTTTATTCGATTGATGTATAGACATCCAATTACAATATTTATATGATTGATTTTACCGCCGGTTATTATCGAAATTATACGGCGGTACGTTTGGCTGGTTTCTCAAAAATTTTGTTTGTCCCAATTAAAAAGCAGTAGTGTATTTAAAATTGAATGTCTTGTACCCATAAATAGAACTTTCAGCTCACCAAAAAATTTCAACTTATCTACCTCTGTATATTAAGGAAGTCCGTGGACCAACAGAGCGACCACAAAGAAAATGAACACAATTAATGTTTTCCCGGGTTTGCAAAGATTAAAACCAAACAAACCTCTTTCAATTTATTTATTTTACGGTGCAATAACCAAAATACAAAGCACACCATGTTTTAAATTTTTTGATAATCATCAATTAATTGATCATCATCTCTCAGCGATCCGTAAAGCGCCGCGAAATAATTTCAAAAGTCTTAGAATTCTGTATTATACTCAATGGTAATCTCTGTCGAATAATAAAAGTTCTAGAAATTTCCCAACATGTGGATTTTTAAGATTAGTTCTTACATCAAATGCTAATTCAAAATTCACCTCTGCGATTCGTAGCGTATTTCTTCACTTATTTAAAGTAAAGGAAATGTGACGGAAAATCGATATTTAGATTAGAAAGGGATAGCAGATGAACATTATGTGTCTCACAAATCAATTCGTACCATTGTACCGATTGTTTGGGCATGAAACGCGTTACTGCTCGACTAGTTCCGAAAGACCTGAGTTTTCATAAAAAACTCAATCGCATACAGGTCGCTTAAGACATGCTAGAACTAGTCAATTCCAAACCCACATTCATAAAACACATTATAACTGATGATGAGACATGGGTTTACGAGTTTGACATGCAACCAATCAACAAGCTTCGGAATGGCGCTTTCCAATAGAGCCAAAACCGAAAAAACGACGTAAAAGTCGATCAAAAGCCAAGGTGATGTTAACTGTTTGTTCTTTGATTATCGCAGTGTTATGCACTCTGAATTCTTGCCAGAAGGTTAAACGGTAAATAAAAAATACTATCAGGCCAGATTTGTGGAAAGAAAACTCATGAATTTTGCACCACGGCAACGCACCATCTCACAAGGCTATCACTGTGAATGAGTTTCTGGCAAAAACTCTGGCAAAATATCAAACACCATATTCACCTGATATTTTCTTCACTTTTTCTCTTTCTCTTTCTCTTTTCTTTGTTCGATATTTTTATTCATTATAAAAATCTGTAGTGAGCTACACACACTCAGTCAGCACTGTAAACAAATTAAATGGCAGAGTTGTGCCAACTTAACGACAAATAATGTCGCGATTTAAATGAGATTTAAAAGACCAATTCCCGTTATTTTTTTGACAGGGTGTATTATGAACTACTTAACTACTTATGAGCGGCAGTGTATATTTTGCTATTTTGGCATAAACTTCACTCCGATTGCATGCTGCCCAAAAACAACCTCCATTTAAAATTATCGTGACATAGCCCTAATAGACACAGACTATTAATTGCAGGCCATGGTTATGCTAGCAATATAATTTTCTGAGAAAGCTGGGCCACGTGGTAAGATCTCCTAAAACCACGATTGATTAACAAAGTGTTCCACCACAACAACCAGCCGGTGCATGACTAACCATGACTGGAATCTGCTCAAATGGGTTCCCTCTTTTATTTAATCTGAGGTTTTGAATATTATGCATGGCTCCGATATTTGATACCGTTGCTTGGTCGATGTTGCTAAACGGTAGAATTGTTTGAATAGGCAGCGGCTAGAAATCGGTTGTCCTCGTATTTTGTTTGTAAGATACTCTAGGTTATCTGGTAGTTTTATCTGTGGAATAATAAAGAGTGTTTTTTTAGAGGTTTCATTATGAAATGGCAAATCAAACTAATGACAAAGCAAATGTCAGCTGTCAAATCGGTTATCAAACAAAACAGTGTTGCCAACTTAAAGATGTGAACCTCTAAAAAAACACCCATTATAATAATATAATAATATAATAATATAATAATATAATAATATAATAATATAATAATATAATAATATAATAATATAATAATATAATAATATAATAATATAATAATATAATAATATAATAATATAATAATATAATAATATAATAATATAATAATATAATAATATAATAATATAATAATATAATAATATAATAATATAATAATATAATAATATAATAATATAATAATATAATAATATAATAATATAATAATATAATAATATAATTATATAAAATATTATAATATAATGATATAATAATATCACAATGTAATCATATAAAATTAAATAATATGTTGATTTCCATTTAAAATTTTTCTATGATTGAGGAGGCGTACGAGTCGGCACAACGAGTTAGGCTTTGTTATTCATGATCCTGGTCTAATCATCCTGATCCATCAAGGCCAACCTTCTCTGAATAACTCTTATAAAACGGTACAATGTTCTGTTGTTAATTTTTCAGTTCGTGTTACGCTCAAGTACCTGTTTCTAACTGAAATTATCACCTGGATAAAAGGTTATAAAAATAGTCCTATCTTGAAAGACAATTTTAATAACCTAAATAATTTAAGCTCCACAAAATATGGGTAACTCCATTACTAAAAAAACTTTATTTAATGAAGGACTTTTTAAGATTCTAGTACTTGGTGATGTTGAAAAATCTAACTAGAGTTTGGGAAATATTTTTGGTTGTATGTACTTGTATTTTCAATTTATGGTTGATGAACAGTAAAAATATTAAACTGGTATAAAGGTATAAATAGTTTATTATATCCTTTATGATATTGTTACGAATTTCTCCTATTAAATCGGGTTCGTATCTCGGATGGTGGATATAATTTGACCGTTACAACAACAATTCTCCAGAAATATTCCAGAATATTTCGGAAATAATCTCTAAATAATTTCCTAATATTTACCAAACACTTATCAATACTAGAATATTCTCGAAAATACCAGAAATATTCCTAAAAATATTTTCTCGGTTGTCCACACAAACACTAAAAGACAACAATGATAATGTCCACAATTGTTTATTAATCCCTTTCGCGCTCTCTTCTATCGCATACTGCGTCTTAACTAAGACTCACCAAAGACTAACTTAAGTCTAACGCTTGTGAATATTCCAGATGGTCCGAAAATAATCGCAACTAATCTGCTTTAGGCTGAAAACAGATTGCATATGCGGGTAATTCCTCCATTTTTAAAAAATCTTTTGATGTTTCTTTCGGAAAATACACAATGAACAATAACCCGTAAAGGTAGAACTGATTTCGATTTTTTGGCTTTTTTTTATTGTCAACACTGCTGATGCACATCAAATTTAGAAATAGGGTCAACTTGCATAATTCATTTCATAGATACTAGTGTATTCTAATTTGAATAGATGCATAATTATGCACATCTGTTTTCAGCCTTAATCTTCAATACCACAAAACCGATATACAACTGTTTGTAATGCTACTATTTAAACCTAGATGTCAGTAAATATTATAAATGTCATTAAAGATATTTATATTATATATCAGAGTGGTAAGTAAAATTCAATGCTTAATTAAAATTGTATAATTGATGGTGGACTAAGAATTGTAAAGTTATCATGCTGTCGAATCCTTACGAGCATGTGTGCCTCGATTTAGATGGTGTAGGACTGGGTGTTGGTGCTGTTGCTGTAAACAGCAGATGAGATACCTCTGGATGCGGATTGATTAATTATTCTATAGTCTTATTACGATTGAAAAATTTAGTAACCCTGTACCCCCTACCTTGCGTGGTACTCTAGTCGTTTCTGTGAACGAAATGACATTTAGGTTAGGATGCAGGTAGGACTGGATAATTCTAGAATACGGTTCGTTTTTCAAATATGCATTTAATATTGGATTATGCTTACAAGGATCGTTATTATGGTCGGCCTGTAAGGCTCTTATAATATCAATTATCAGTTTTTTGCAGAAAAATTTAATAAAAGAAACAAACATTCTTAAACTTTCTTTACACCGTTTGAGAGATAAAAATTAAAAGAAGTCCTCAGCCGGCAAGTCAAATTTTTATGAAAGTCATCGCCACTTTGATTTGAAAATTTCAAAGTGCTAAATATTTTCATAATATTGGTCAAGCAGCATGTTGTGTTTAGGTATCGGCATCACATTATTATGATATGCACTACCATCATAAATGTGGCCTGTATGTACCTGATTAATCATTTGTCAAACAATTCTTTCAACTGTGTTGCCTGATGCATTTTTTCTTTTCTGGGTCTTTCTGGGTGGAATATTTGATTTTGATAGATCTACTTTATTAATTCTTTTTTATAAAATATTAAATTTTAAAACGAAGTCATTAGTTTTCCAAAAAGGTACTTAAGGTGTTTTTGAAACACTAAAATTACTACAGAGACTTATTGACTTATTTAGCCCCATCTGGAATAACCTCCTCGCGAGGTGACTTATTTGAATAAGTCGATGTCCACAAACAAGTAAATTTTTAGAAAACAGACTAAACCTGCTACAATGCCTATAACATTTTGGTAATCGGTTTTGTTCGGGAAAAATATTGTAACACAGAACAAAACAAAGAAAAAGGGCCGAGTGGTTATTAGGTTGTCCTTATTTGGTAATTGCTATAACATGTCATAGGTAAATTACAATTAATCTAAAATGAATTTTCTGAAATTGAAATTTCGTTTCGAAATTGTTTGATAAAATTAAAATGGGCAGTACTGTACATTCCTTAAACAAATTAATTTTAAATTATTTTTAATATAGGAGTGTTGGATCTAAAAATTTCTAAACTGATAATAAAAAAATATAATAAAATTGAATTGAATTTTTGATGTGCCATTAAAATATTAAATTGATGTTCGTAATCGATACAAAATAAATATTAGATGTTGGAGTAGCTAGCTACTGATATTTTCTTATTACCATTTATTTATTTATATTTTATTTTATTTTTCGCATAAAATATTTTGTTTTGTATTATTAATTTTGGGCAATAAAAATTATTTTTGTTTTTAATGTATTTGATGCTCTTTAGTGTATGTTGAAGGAAAATTTTTAATGTAGTTAATTCTTCAGAATTCAAAAATAACTTTTTTGTAATAACAGGGTCATAAGTATACTCGCTAAAAGAGGAGCGAACGTCCGAGATTTTAATTTAAATCGCCGCGGTGTTCTTTTGGTAACAGTAAATGAAACAGGCGGTGTAGCCGAGGAACTACACGACCGAGCGAGTTTTTTTCGCTTTCAAGTTAGCAAATCTTTAAATTCTCTCGAACCAAACACAAATCTACAATTCGACGCGTTAAGCTTAGATGGTCAGAAAATGACAGCCGCGATACATCCTATAACGGGTAGTTCGTGTGCAGTGGCCATTTGAATTGAAAAGAACATCTCTTACATTTATGTGAAGAACATCGCATGTTATTTTATTCTAAATTCGGTTGGAGTGCAGAAACTACAAAATTTATAGTTTCTGACATTCCACGTAAAACCAGAAATGCTAATGACTTTTGAGCCCCGGAATTGGCCTTGAACCTTAATTTTGTTGCCTTAAGTTATTTTTACCTTATCACGAAAATTTTGCTACACAACTAACAGTAGGCTCGGAAGCTCTACAATCAGTCGTAACCAACGAAACACAATATATATTTGGTATACAAATTATAACGTTTCTTTGTTTGCCCCGTATGCATTCATATACCATTCATCTGATTGCGATGGAACTTTGGTGAGTAGTTGATCGCACGCCCGCAAAAGTTTTTGAATTCGTGGGCGTTTCAACAAATGAGCGTATTTCTTATATTGTTGCTGCAGTTCGTGTATTTTCGGTATACACACGCTTGACATAATTGAACGGCAATAATTACAAACAGCAACATTTTAGTTCGTGCGTGACATAACAAGTGATGTCGATTGTAAAATTCCAATTGATGGTCGGCATTACATAATATAGACATCCCACGCATTTTCTTTACTTTTTCTAAGTGAATTTTTAATAATCGTCATAAAGCATTGCTTTCCTTTTCATATTGACTATGCCACCCAAAATACAAGCGATTGGTTGATCCACACCTCAAGCATGAAAGAAAATGTCATTACGAGCTTCAGAAACAGACGAGCAAGGGGAAGTAATACTGAAAACCATTCGTCTGGAACAGGGGAGCAATAGGAATTAAGGCAGTAAACTAGTCGAGTACACAATACTCAAAACTGTTCACCTGCAACAGTCGAGCAACGATAAGCAAGGCAGGAAACCGTCCGAGTAAGTATTGATCGACCCAGAAAATAATGCACGCGTCAAATCCAATAATATTCGAGGTTACGAAAAGGTTAACAAATGCGTAGTGGACCATAATAATCCGCTAAGGTATTGTGATTATACTTTGTATGTAAGTTCAAAGTGTTTTCAACATTTTTGTAGTTTGGCAAAGCAGTCTGATGAGAAGACCGAATTTTTTAATTCAAATAATTCATTCTTTCACTAGTGAAACGAAACTTCCAAGCGTCTTCGTAACAGCATCTTGATGTTCTATCCTATGATGTTGAAGTGGCGCACCTAATTAAAAATTCAAATAACTTTTAGGGAGTATAAATCTTCAAACTATATGTGTGTATAATTTTATGACAATTCGACTTTTAGTTTTTCATTTACAGGTTTTAGTAGCGTAAGTGTTAAAGGGATTCTGCTTCATCGAAAGCAACTGTCAAACGATGGATTGGTGAGTTTAAACCTAATCGTACAAACACCGCTGATGCGGAACGCTTTGGTCACCCAAACTCGCGCGAATATGTTGTGGTCAACAGCCGATTTTCTTTTACCACGCATACATAGATATCGAATACACCACATTTCATTTGTAAAGCGAGAAACTAAACTTTCAGTGCTTTTGGTAAAACTGTCTTGTCAATGGTTAACGAAAGTTTAGAAGTTTTGAGTAATTTCTAAACTTTTCAACATTATTGCAAAAATTTGAAATGTGCCCATATGGGGTTGCTACTTCCGGTAACAAATGTTCCTGGAATGTTCCTGGAGTGCAGAGATGCCAAAATTTGCGAAATAATTTTTTTAGACTAAACTCATCGTTTCTGGTACAAATTTAAAAAAATCATCTCAACAAATGATGTTTGAATCGTAATTTACAATTTTTTGGTTTTTAATAGTTTTTTCGTACATATGGGTGCCCCGAAAATGAAAACTAACTAACAATAACCAAATGTGCGTGAACTCAATTTTGCAAATAACTTATTCATCGCAAATGCAATTTATCGAAACAAAATTTTTCATCTAAAAGTTTCTTTTGACCATCAGTACTTACAGGTAAAAATTTCCTATGGAGATTTTACAATTCACGTAAAATGAAATTGTTTGTAAATTCCAGGTAATACACATACACGTTCTTCCTCTACCTATAGAATTTTATTTCGATCAATTGTAAAATCTCAATAGTAAATTCCTTTGGGACCCGAAAAATGTGCGAAAACGAATTGTGCGAAGATACAATTCATCGAAAAAATTCATAATAACTAAAATGCCGTAACTGTTGGCTATTTTATGCAAAAATGAAGTTCTGCGTAATTACTCAACATAGCCTAGAGATTTCTCATGTGAATGTTCACGATGATTGGAGCATTTTTAGAACATTGTCATTTGCTTGGGAAATATATCAGAGTATTTGTCGATTTTCGAGCATCACATGACGAGAATACTCATATCTCAGCTCCTACTAAAGAAATCACCAAGCGTTTCACTGTTCTAGATAGAGGACAAACTATAGCATATCTATGTGCATTACCTGGAATTAACACTGATTTTTTAAATATTGGGCGATCGAATCAACGCGTGACAGAAAAATTAAATTTTTAGAAATTTAACACAGGTTCACAAAATTTTGCGACATTTAGTGTGACGTAGTTTCAGATTCAGATTTTTAAACTTAACTCGAATTCGTCCCCCTAATTTCTCGAAACGTTCGAATTATCATAACAATTCAGTTTGATTTAAATATATTAAGCACCTCATCACAATAATCCGCATCAATTTTTTAATGTGCATTACAATTATTTTCGATGAATTGTTCAATGTAGAATTCCGTGTATAATTGTTTGTATTATAATTATTTTTCTCTGAATTCATTTCTAACAATTGTTTGTCGCACTTTTGAGATTATGTTAAATTGTGCTACGCATAATTTTCTGGTTGTCCTATATATGTGACCTGCTTTATGAAAAAGGGGCGTAGGTCTCAAAAAATTCGGATAGAGCATGAAACGCCAGAAAATCATAATTTATGGAAAAGTTTAATAAAAGTGAAGAGAAAGGAGAAACCAACAGAAACGAACAGATTAACGTGATAACGAAAAGGATGGCCGGCGCGATAACAATGATAACATTTGTAAAAACATTTTCACCTTTAACAGCTGCTTTCTCGATAACTTGTTTTCGCACATAAGCCCCTTTTCATAGACCAGATCACATATACTTTCCAAAATATGTAGAAGGTCCAAAGGACCAATTTCGACCAGAAATCACTGAGATCTCTTAATTTGTGGAAAAGCTCAAATATATAGTTTCACTCCGATCAGTCGATCCGTCTGGGCTGTAGGGAGCCAACAACATTTAGTTTTCACGACAACATACACGAGATTCAAATTTAAAAATAACAAGTTTTTATTTAATTTTGGGAATGTGATTTGACCCGATATTGTTGAAAATTAATAAACTTAATTTAGAATATTTTAGTTCAAAGTCCTTTTTCTTGTAAATGACATATTTGCAAAAACCAAAGAGCTCGTGTGGAAGCCTCCACTTCCAATAGACCGATTTCTATCAAAACTCACTAGCATCTAACAATTTGTAGAAAAAAGCTTAAGTACGACGTTTCATCCTGAACAATCAATTCGTCAGGACAGTACTGGGCCGAGATTTTTTTGAAGATCAGCTTTTAGATAAATTTTGGATAAATTGCAACTTTAATTTAGCATCTTTTAGTTCATACTCGATTTCCTTGCAAATGATATACATTGCGGAAGCGCCACTTCCGGTTGCTCCAAATTTATAGAAAAAGGTTAAATCTGAAGTTTCACCTCAATTCGTTTTTGCTGATGAGAACTATCAACACATTTAGGTTGCACGCCACCACACACGGACTCACAAATACAGAGAATTTTCAAAAATTACTTTTTTTGACTTCCGCGATACAGCGTATGGTAAATCGGCAAAAATTTCAAAGTCCAAATTTGTTAAAAATATTTACTTCATTGATATCTTTATTTTGCTACGTTATAGTAAAAACGAAAAGCTCCTGTAGAAGCTGTCACTTTCAGTGGAGCGATTTCGGCCATAAATAATTACGATCTATCAATTTGGTTTTCTATGGAAAATGCATGAGAAGTTTCAGAAGTCCGAACTATACAGTAGCCGATCTTATGTTGAAAAATAATTTTTTATCACAAATCCTCTTTTCCGCTTTAATTTTTGGAGCTGATTTAGATCGGTATTGTTGCAAATTTAAATTAGAATCTATTAGCTTTATAGTCGCTTTTCTCGAAAATGATATAATAACTCAAAATATTTGCAAAACCCGGAAAAATTCATATGACAGCTGCAACTAACTGAAGACCGATTTTGGCCAAACATGATTGGGATCCTTCATTATATGAAAAAATCTTACCGGGTGACTGACACGAAGTGTTACCAACGTCAGACTGTTATTGCTGTCAAACCAGAGATGACAGAGCGCTCAAATGTACACTAATGATAGTTCATTCCATTGTTTACAAGCGTACAGAAGCATTTTAGTGGGAAATATTCAGGAAAAAATTATCCGCAATGGAATTCAAGCATAATAGTGTGATTGCTCTATATTTAGCTGAAAAACCACAGCCGCAGATTGTTAACCAGTTGAAACATCTATATGTTAATAAAATGTTTGTGTATTGCGCCATAAATCGTTATAACGATACTGACAGCATTGCAAAACGCCATGGTGGTGGACCGAAACGCACTGCAACATCGTCGGATATCATTCGAAAGGTGAAGGCCAACTTGGCTCGGAATCCGCACCGTAGCGGCAGAAAAATGGCTCGTGAGGCAAACAGTTCGCTCGAACGGATGCAGCCCATATTGAAAGATCATCTTAGACTAAGGCCTTGAAATTCCATAAAACGCATCGTCTAACCGATGCTCAAAAAAAAGTTAGATCGCCAATGGTGATGGTTTGGGCCGCCGTAACGGCCGACAGCCGTTCACCGCTCGTTTTTTTTAACCGTGGCATCAAATAAATGCTCAAATTTATCGGGATCATGTGTTGGAGGGAGCGTTGAAGCCTTGATCACAAAAACATTTCGGTCACAGAGCCTGGACATTCAACAGGACTCGGCGCCGAGTCATAAATCGCGCGTCAATCAAGATTGGCTGAGAAACAACGTTCCGCGGTTCATTTCCATTGCCCAATGGCCACCAAATTCGCCGGATGCAAATCCGCTAGATTTCTCGGTTTGGGGTATTTTGAAGAGCAATGTTGGGACAAAAAAATACCAAAGTGTCGATCATCTCAAAAGTGGCCAAATCGAAAACTGCTAATGCAATTCGAATATTTAAATATTTGTTTTTGAACATTTTTTACTTTGATTCAATAAAATTCATCAAAAAATAAAATTTCTGTGGCGTTTTGTTTTGGTCAGCCACCCTGTATATATGAAGTTTTACCCCGATTATCCGTCTGTTGAGAGAGAACCAACAACATTTCGCTTGCACGACACCACACACACACACACATACACACACAGACACACACACACACATACACACACACACACACACACACACACACACATACACACACACAGCCACTGACCGACGAATGGGATATGATGCGATTATATCTGGTACTTTCACTACTAGACGTAGCCTCTCCATTCCTGCTACGTCCACGCTCGTGTCGGTGGTAACTCGGTTCTAGGAAACTAGGCCGAGGCAGAAGTCAAAGGGGGGTCACATAGGTCACTTGCAAATGATGCGCTTAAGAGTTATGTGACTTAAATCCTGGAGCGTCTGTCTCACATTGAGCGGCTTTTAGGTTAGCGACGGTACCCCAGGAGGGGCAGCTGTGTATCTACTTGGCAGAAAGTATAAAATGCTAGGGGCGGCACCTCGAAAAAGAATCCAACATGAGTTCAGTTAAGGAGAGTTTGGTTACGGTGTAGGGAGTAGGAAACCCAATACCGGCTGAAGGGAGTGATCAAGCAGGCTCCCAACAGTCGAGATCCAGCGACTGCAATGTTACAACGGTGGCGACCTTGGCCGATGTAACAGATATTTCGACAAGCGAATAGAGAGGAAGGACTACTTCCGTGCATGAGAATAGATCCTCTGGTAACCCGTTTGGTACGAGTGCGTTAATGCAGAGGTCCCCTAAGAAGGGAGCGATGACCAGTACATTGGAGAGATGTTTGCCATCGCCTTCTTTGGGGAGATACAAGGAGGAAACCCAAGAAATAAGTCTAGCCAGGCTTGGGAAAAAAATTGAGGAACTGGTGGAGTTCGGAAGACCTCGAAATAATGTTCATAGCGAGATAAAAAATATGATAATCACCATTAGCACGCTTTATGGCTCAGCTATAGGTAAGAGGAATGCTTCGGAAAACCAGTGCCAAACTTCACCGATCAATAAGGACGGGAAGGAGAATTTAGGTCGTCTACGAACTGTGAGCAGGAAACAGGAGCTGAAGGCGGCGACAAACAAAGATATACCACTTGTGGAGCCCAGTAAGAGGAAGTTGTCCACGCCATCTAAGAGTGATGAAAGAAGGCAAAGTAAGAGAAGGAATACTAAGGCTGTTCCGCAAGGTCCTCCGCAAGTACTTTGTTACTGATGATCAAAGACATGTACGAGGTTACCACGTCTGAAGAGGTGATAGAGGCTCTGGAAGCACAGTTTGAAGGGGTGAAAGGTGTCTGTATAATTAAGCCACTCACGAAGGCCTACCGAGGAACGCAGACAGCGGTTATTAGCCTCCCTAACACTATGGTTGGGAAAGTGCTAGAAGTGAGTAAAGTTAGAATCGGCTGGGTTTCTTGCCGAATCCGGGAAAAAATAGAGCTGACTAGATGCTTTAAATGTCACGGTTGTGGGCATCGGTCATGGTATTGTAGAAGAGAAGCCGATAGATCAAAGCTCTGCAGGAGATATGGTGATGAAGGGCACTTTGCTAAGACATGCCAAATATATTCAAATGCATGCTATGTGACGAAACGGCCAAAGGATGTAGCAAGCACGTAACTGGTAGAGTAATATGTCCGGTTTACCCACTGTGAGCCTGCCCAGGAGTTGCTGCAGCAATCCGTACAGGAAGTGGAAGCTGACGTTGTAATTGTGTGTGAGCAATATAGGAACCGTGATAGACGGTGTTAGACTTCAGATAGTTCTAATCGAGCTGCTGTATGGGTTTTCGGTACCTACCTCCTACATGAAATTGGGCGAGTATTGTACTCTGGTTTGTCAGAGCCAAAGTGAACGGCGCTCATATTTATAGCTGCTACGCACCTCCTAGTACATCAATTGAAGAATTTAAAACATTCGAGCCACAACCCGTTGCTCATAGCCGGGGATTTTAATGCTTGGGCCATAGATTGGAGAAGCAGAGAAACAAGTAGCAGAGGTACCGTATTGTTAGAAGCCTTCGCATCATTACCGGTCGTATTAATGAATAAATGAAATACAGCTACTTTCTGTAGAGGAAATGCAACCTCGATAGTTGACCTAACGTCTACGAGCCATGGTCTTGCCGAAAGAGAAGTACCGTGGACCCCAAAGGACTATAGTTAGACACAGGAATAAAATAGAATGGAAGACCGCAGCGTTCGATGAGAACATTTTCCGTCTCATGATGGAGGACCTTACCCTATCTGGTACCGCAAATAACAAAGCCGTCCAGCTTATGAGACATGTTACAAGAGCATGTTATTGAACAGTTCCAAGAAGAATGATGGATAATCATAGAAAACCTACGAAGGCTCTATCGAAACTCAAGCATGCCATCCAATAAAATAAGCGAAAGTGCTTTCGCGAACTGTTCAAGGAAACCCACCGCGATCCCTGGGGTAGACCCTACCGATTGGTGATGAAAAAGCTCAGAAGCAATTACGCCACTGCCCCCAGATGCCCGGCAATGCTGCCTGATATAGTGAGTCTCTTGTTTCCGCAGCAACCCGATTGTGTATTAGAATTATTAGGCAACGAGGAGGATGACGTACCACCAGTTACTGAAGGTTCTGAAGGCATGTGGCAGAGTGGGTAACAATAAAGCCCCTGGCCCGGATAACATTCCGAATATTGCGTTGAAGCTGGCGGTTAAAGCATACCCAAACATATTCACGGAAGTATATACTGCATGCTTAGTTGAGAGGTGTTCGCTAGTAAATGGAAGGAACAGAGACTGGTATTGTTGCCAAAAGGAGACAAACCACCAGGTGAGCCATCCTCCTGGCGTCTAGTCTGCCTGTTGGATACATCGAGACTCTTCTATGTGACCGGTTACTAGAGGCTATAGTTAGAGCAGGAAACCTGGCGGACCATCAGTATGGCTTTCGAAAGGCGCGCTCAACAGTGGATGAGGTTAAAGATGTTGTAGATACGCCGCACCAGGCGATATCTAGTTCTCGATGGCTACGTGGTAGTAAACAATACTGTGCCATAGTTACGTGGATCAGCAAATTTAACGCACTTACACGGATGAAGGTACCAAATTATCTGCTGATACTAGTTTCTATAGCTACTTGAGGATATTGATTTATAATACTGAGGAGGGGAAGAAAAATAACGAGGTGACTGGTGAAGTTCCTCAAGGATTACCAGGTCCTATACTCTGGAATGTGATGTACGATGGTGTACTTCGACTGCCCATACCAAGTGATGCACGGGTGACTGGATTTGCGGACTTCATCGCGATTGTAGTTGACGCAAAACACAAAGAGGAGATTGTGGAGATCTGTAATAAGACGGTCAGACTTTATCAACAGTGGTTAACATCTGCTGGGCTGCTACTAGCAGAACATAAAACAAAAGCTATCCTTAATACTAGCAGAAAACAAATAGAGAGCGTAACCTTAGAAGTTGGAGCCCAACAAATTGTTAGTCAACCATCCATCAGGTACCTAGGGGTAATGATCGATTTCAGATTGTCATATAAGACACAACTCATTATCTCCAGCAAGCGAACAAGGAGAGTTAATGCGGCACTAGCACGAATAATGTCAAATACAAGAGAGGCGCGGATGAGCTACAGAGTTTTGCTTGCCAACGTCGTTACATCAATTATGGGGCACCAATTTTGGTTGGACCAACTCGTTGGAGAAGGATACTTATAGGCAAAGAGTAGCAACAGTTCAAAGGCTAAGCGCTCTGGGAGTATTCTGTGCATTACGGACGGTGTCAGAAGACGCTGCCTGTTTTCTTTCGGGAATGCCCCCAATAAATCGCTCGATAGAGACAATCACTGTATGGCAAAGAAGGTGGAGTGAATCGACGAAAGGTAGATGAATCCATCGCTTGATCCCCGACACGGAGAACAGGATTATCATCTTACGCAGTTTCTGATGGGTCATAGTTGCTTTAGATCATACCTGTTCAGATTCACACGAAAAGTCACCAGATTGCCCTTTATGCATCGGAGTAACGGAGAATGTAGAGCACGTAGTATTCGAGTGTACACGATTTACTGAGGAGAGAAGCAGTGTCTGTACAAGTGGCGTCCAACTAATATCGGAAAATATAGTGGAGTTTATGCTGGCATCTGAAGATGGGTAGAACGCCGTAAGCGGAGGTGTCTGACGGATAATGGCAGAGTTGAGACGCCCCGAAAGAAGCAGGAATTCAGTAAGGAGTTTGTTCTAGCCGAATAGGGGCAGCGTAAGCTGAGCATTTCTCGCGAAGTAATACCTAACGGTAGTTCCACGGGGCCGAACGGTATGGTTTATCAGGAGTGGTGGTTTAGTCGGTAAGAATCAGACACTCTCACGTGTTTGACATATGGGTTCATACGTGAAACCTATATAAGGCTGCTCTCCTCCTCCCTAATAAGAGGGAGAGAAAGAGAGAGGGAGAGAGAGAGGAAGAGAGACAGAGAGAGCGAGAAAGAGAGCGAGAGAGAGAGAGGGATTTCTGCTGTTTGCAGAAGATTGCAGATTTGTGACAATGAATAAACATGGATGTGCCACTACACTCCGGAAGCAAAACATCAGTCAGCAGACTGAACAGCAGCATTGTAGAACCGTCCAAAGTGGCCAAAAACTAAAATGGTGGTCGGTAAGATTTTGGCCTGTGTATTTGGGATGCGCAAGGTATTTTATCCATCGAATATCTTCAGAAAGGAAAAACCACTAACAGCGAATATTAAATGACTTTTGGTGCGCTTGCGGCTTGAATTGCTTCACCATCCCCCATATTCTCCGGATCTGGCTCCCAGGCGAATACTACGATATTTTTTGAGGCTTATTGAGTGACGTGATATTTTTTTGATTACAAAATTTAACATCAAACTACACATCCATAAATGGGTGTTTGTGGTCGGGTAATCCCATCTTTCAATTGATATTAGAAATTGCACAAAACTAAAAACACAAAGAGGTAAAGTCACATTTTGTAATAAATCCATAATAGCATATTCAGTTTCTTTGTGCCATACCACTCAGCTCAACCTAAAACATTAGATAAATTATTAATAATGTTGCTTGATGATAATTTTACTAAAACAGCAATCAATCATAATACACAAAGTTGAGATAAATATTATATTTGCTGAATGCATTTTTTGTTGGGTTTTATGTTAGATAAAATGTAATATTAGAAACTTAAATTTATTTGAATATTGCATCTCAAAATTTTTTTGTTTTAATTTTCAAAGTTTTTTGATGATAATTTTAGGTGATGCATTAGTTAGACATATAGAGAGAAGTAATCTTTCCCAATGGATAATTTTGCTTTTTAATGTTCGTAATGGAATATAATTTAATCAAAATGATTGGGTACATAAAAGTAGATACGGATGCATGTACCGACTATGACATTTTTGATTTTCAAAACTATTTTTTCATTTATAATTCTTATTGACTTGCAAATTTTACAGAAATTATAATTTGTGCAAACAGATAAATAAATTATTTATTATACTCGTACATACATTATTTATGTTAAAGCAAAGGTAAGATTATTTTTTAGTCATATACAGCTGAGTACACCAACGGACAAGGCATTTCGGTATTCTGAATCGTAAACTAATCAATTTTGTATTATTATCTAGCGACAGTTTACAGCCCACCAAGGTTCAATGTTTTAATGTCACACTACTTGGTTCAATTAATATTAAAATCGACCAAATTCTAAAAAACTTTGGGTGGTCCAATAATTTTGCCATTTATATGAATGCCTTCGCAATATAAACTTGGTGGTTTCGAAGCAAAATATTCCCCGAGCCCTTTTTACACATTCACCGCTGGTAATCAAAAGAGAGCCAAGTCTGGAGAATACGCCTTATGTTGTAAAATATCCCAGCCGAAGTAGAAGATGAGTTCCTGGGTTGATTTAGCTGTATGTGGGCGAGCGTTGTCAATATCATCTTCCGCCTTCCGTGATCAGTAAATGGTATTTTTCCTCCAGAGCATCACTTAATTTGATCAACTAGGCCTGCTAACGTTCAGCTGTAATACTTTGACCAGGTTCCAGAAGCTCGTAGTAAATGACTCTGTAGCAATTCAACTATTCGCAAAATAATTGAAACTACAATCATCGACACATTCAACGCGTGCGACATTCAATTAATAAGCAATATTTAATAGACCGACATTAAATAATCGACTTTTATTATTAACCGAAAACGAGCGCGCGACACTCATAATTGGTCACATATATTAGCATTGGCGAACTCAACACTGAAGTTGATTTCTCGATTTTTTTAAATTATTTAAAATAAATTTAAAATTTCAGGGGATCCCACCCTCATATTAAAGGCACAAGAGGTGACCAAATTTCATGGGAATTCCGCCAACTCGGTCGTTAAGCCTGTTATGACGTTAACGCATATCACCTAAAGTTACCTCAACTCGACCGGTCGAGTATATCGAAACAGTGAATTTTATAAGTAAGTCTAAGGAAGAACAAAGATCAAGATGACGTTAAAGGGGTCGCGAACATGGGGAAGAATAAATTATAGAAATTATGGACCACGGACGTAGGAGGTAAGTTCCAGCTAACAGAATTGCACTTCGAATTGTATCGCATTCAAAGCGATCGAACAAAATACCTGCAAGTCATGTCCGTCTAGCGGGAAACAATTTCTCGGACAAAATTATACGATCACTGTGAATAGCAATCGCAATACAGCCGAAGGGAGTGAACAACGACCGGTTAGCGAAAATGGAGGAAAATATGAATGAGGCGCAAAATTTACAGAAAGCTTCCATC
This sequence comes from Nephrotoma guestfalica, assembly GCA_963691935.1. Lineage (NCBI taxonomy): Eukaryota > Metazoa > Arthropoda > Insecta > Diptera > Tipulidae > Nephrotoma > Nephrotoma guestfalica. Next base: position 247,891,447 of record OY829913.1, on the reverse strand, counting down.
ACCGCATTTTAATTAAATCGAACATAAAGACGACCCCAAACCAGATAAATGAATTCCGATCGAAAAGCGACACAAAATATTAGATTCGAGACGCAACGATCTAGGCCACGATTATGACCACGGTTAGTGACCACGAAATAGATCACGTTCACGTAACGTCAAAATACCAGGCGTATGCTGGGATCACGGACTCATACGCCCATTCATCCATGCTTTCGTTTTAGCTGAAGAAAATCGTCCGATCATAGGCGCTGATTTTCACGGTAAATTCGCATTCCTAGTAGATTTTAAACGAAAACTGCTGATTGATTCAGCTGTCGATCAATGCCACGTCGATCAGGGTCGATACACCCTCCCAGACATCTTTTACGATCGATAACGATTGTGGTCGGCTACTAATGAAATTTCCTTTCCTAACAGCCGAACCGAACTAGAATTTACCAGTTAAACGTTCCTTGGTTCATCATATTGTAACGACTGGTCATTTATCTGTCGACCACGAATACTAGATCCGATTCGCCACAAAGCTGCGTATAATGAATTTCAACTTATAGTAGAATAAGGGATTTGCCGCGCAACGCCTTCACCCGGCTCTAGCCCTCTTCTTATGGTACGAAAGAAAGCGATGATACCGGATCTTTACAAGATACCACACATCCAAAAAATGTCCATGAATTTAAATGGATGATCTAGCTTCTCAGCCTATAATATAATTCCCGTGACACCTGAGTGTACACAAAACGACAATTACGATGCCATTTGGCCTTTTCGAATTTACTTGGTATACCATTCCAACGATTTATCAACGAAGCCACGCGCGATTTAAATTTCGTGTTCATTGACGACATCCTTGCGGTATCGATAAATGAAGAATAACACAAACTACATCTCGAACAACTTTTTAAACGACTCGATGAGTTTGGTATCAATATTAAGAGATCTAAATGAGTTTATTTCCTGAGCCACACGATCTCACCGAATGGTATTCTGCCGTCGAAATAACGAATTAATGCCATGCAACCAACTTCAGAGAGCAGTTTATACTTGCACAAATCAAAGAATATTTTTGTTGAAAGGTCTACTGTATTTGTATGTGCATAAATAATTTAATATACAGTAGTTGTTCAATTACTCTTGAAAACTAGTTCTGAGAGGCATACATGCGAACCAAACAAATAAATACCACAAAAAAATCCAATCAATAAAAGCCAACGAAACAAAATTAATCCAAACGTCAAATTCAAATAAGATTTAGTGGACGAATCCCTATGTTATTTAGTTCAGTGCAAGAACGAATAACGAAAATGATGATTGACGCGATACCTATCATTGAACATCTTTACTAAATACTATTCGAGATTATAAGTGTCAAATGCCCGGCCATTTTTTGTATTGTATTCTTGTTCAAGCTTTAGTTGAATGCACTAAAAATTAAGATAAAAATACTTTATTAAAATAAAGATAAAACCCATCGTTTAAGAGAAATAAGATTTTGTGTGAACCATCCAAGTGAACATAAACTACCAACCGACCATACCTCCAAAACCAGCGTAATACTTCCTAATAATTACAACATAGTTTTTTGGTTCTTCGAGCCGGATCTTCGGCAACCTGAATCCAATCAAAGCGAAGCGGCGACTACCAAGTCCAGTTAACGTGCCACAATCCAAGGACAGTGCAAATGTATGCAAACGAAGCGGTGACTACCAAGGCCCGTTAATCGGCCGCAATCAAACGTGGTGCACCGATTACATAAAGGTGCAATACAGTTACGCAGCGGATACCAAGGTCACACACCATCTCGGTTATTATTGTGCGGAAATGAAAACGTGGTCACCTCATCCAGCTAACATCCGTATTAAATAAGAAGCCATTGGCTTCGAGAACATACACCAGATAATTTGTTTTATTATCCAATTATTATATTCAGCATATATATTCGTCATTTAATTAACGTTGCGGTGCACATTCCTAATTAATTAAACATTGTTTCGGGTATATATTTTTCATTTGATATCAATTTATCGGCATGCGTAATACCACGGAGGCCTTGAATAAACGTAAAGGTATTATTAAGGGGCAATTCACTAAATATGCTCAAATTATTACTGCGAGGGATAAAGGTGCGTCGATTAAAGAATTAGAAGTAACATTATCAAGGACCCACGAGTTGTACAAACAGTTTAGCGAGGTTGAAGACAGAATTTTCGGAATTAATGAAAATGTGGCAACGGAAATGGATTTGATAGTACTTTCCAATAGTAGCGAAAATCCAAAAATTAATTAGAGAAAAATCGTTTAACCGAGTGATACGCTTAGACCAAGATGATACGGTTAATACTTCCGCGAATATAAGCTTTCGGCCCGATTTCAAGTTACCACGCCTTAATCTACAAAAATTTGATGGTAACGTTAGACAGTGGCAATCGTTCTATGACATTTTCATATCAACGGTTCAAGAAAACTAATCTAATCTATCTCCGGCAAAAAATTTAAATATTTGCTTGGTCAGTTACGGGGTGCAGCCCATTCGTCAATATGTCATTTCCGAGTTGACGATGCAAACTGTATTGAAGCGTTTAAACCGCTTAAATCACGGCTTCGTGATTTTGTCGCTATAAAAAAATTTAGTAAAGCTTTATTCAATAATTTAATAAAGCTGCATGATGTAGTTGATGAAACAGTGCGCGGCTTGAAATCGCTAAGTTCAAAGGCATCGGAACGAGATCCATAGATAATTTTGTTAGCCAGTGATAAATTGGACGAAGAGACGAGACGAACATGGAAATATGAAACCGCGGAAATTCAGTATCCTACAATTCAGCAATTCCTGGACTTCCTAAGCAAGCGAACCGATGCATTAATTGAAACAGTGCCAGAACAAGTAAAGTCCAGAGGTAATTATAATCATGACAGACAAGCTACAAAAGCAGCAAAAATATTTCATGCGTCTGCTCAGTTGCCCACTGGCCCAATTTGCCACATAGGCCATCGATTGTTTAATTGCCAGAAATTCAGAGAGATGTCCGTCGATGAACGTCGAGAATTCATTACTAAATCGAGTAGGTGTGCAACTGCTTCAGTAGTGAGCACATGATTACAAAGTGTAAGAGTTCCAAACACTGCTGGTAGTGTTCAAAGCGTCATTACAATCTCCTTCATTTACCAGATAACACAATCCCAATTTCCAATCAAACTTCTGCGTTGCAGACCGAAGACAATACTAAAGAAGCCGAGTCCAATTTAGCAGTTTGCTTACATCAGTTCAATAAACCAAGGAGTCCAACAATCATTCCAACAACATTATCAATTCAGCCAAGGATTACAGTTTTACCAACAGCCTTCATTGAGGTACAGGACAGAGACGGTAATTGGATAAGCTCTCGAGCTTTACTAGATTCAGGCTCTACGCATTCATTTATTTCGGAAGAATTGGCCAATCAATTGAAGGTTTGAAGTTTTGAAACCGAAACAATTCGAAAGGAAAGACGAGCTTAAAGATTAGATCTCATGTCGATCAAAACTACACTACTCAATTAAAGGCATTGATCATACTAACCATATCGTCCAAGTTACCAGTCCAAACCACCAAACTGCAGCTTCATGTATTTGATAAGTATAAGAGGCAGGCAGGCCTCTCCTGCAAGAGGCAAAGTTCGTGCAAGGAAATCGGAATGGACCCATAGCGATAAATTCAATGTTTGGTTGGATAATCGCAGGAAAACTAAACATTGACAACCAATAAGCCATCAAACCAAATGACAAATCCGCCTATTCAACAAACTGTGAACCAAATAATGATATTTCTCAAATTGCAACGGCAATAGAAAGATTTTGGAAAATCAAAGAAATATCATCTGTCCCAACATTAAGTAGAGAAGAACAAATGATCGTTGATCAATTCAATAAAACTTCGACAATAAAGGATAACCGAATCACAGTTTCCCTTTTAAACATAGTCCACCCAACCACCAACCATAGTCCATAGAACTGAGGGAAGCCTATAATCAAAGCATGGCCGATTACCTAACATTGGACCATATGGAACTTATCCGACAAAACAAAATTGATTGACCCGATAACAAGATATTCTACTTGCCATACCACGCAGTTATAAGTCCAGTAGTACGACAAAGGTCCGAGTAGTGTTCGATGCGTCAGCCCGATGCACCAATAATTATACGCTAAACGATAATCTAATAGTAGGACCGAATATACAAGAAAATTTGTTAAACCTCCTAATTCGTTTCCGTAAACATAAATATATATTTTCCGCCGACATTGAGAAAATGTTTCGGCAAATTGCTATATCAGCCCATGATCAAGAATATCATCGAATTATCTGGAGAGATACTCCTAATTCCAGGTTAGAACATTACCGTTTAAAAACCGTTACATACGGAACAGCGGCCGCACCGTTTTTGGCTGTTGAGGCACTACACATATTTGGCAGATAAATACAGTGACAAATTTCCAAGGGCCAGGCAGATCCTAAAAACCGATTTTGTGATGGACGACTTGTCCGGAGTTAGATGTCCGGAGCTGGTGATTTAGAGTCTGCACAATTGTTACAAAACGAGATTATCATTTTACTAAAACTAGGAGGGTTTAATGGTCGTCCAATCATCGGCAACTTTTGGTAAACATACCTTTGGAGAATCGTGAAATGGCATTTTGGGAAATTAAGGATAATGAAATGGTATCAGTATTAGGTATTAAATACAACTCTCTTCACGATTACTTCTTTTTCAAAATTGCACTACCTCCAACAAACCAATTTACAAAAAGATCATTCCAGTCAGAGATTTCCAAAATATATGATCCATTAGAGCTGTTATCATTTGTTACGGTAGGATTAAAAATATTGTTTCAGTCTCTTTGGTTACACGGAATCAGTTGGAATGAAGAATTACCACAATACATTGCCCAACAATATTTATTAATAAGAGAGCAATTACCTTAACTCGCTGAACTAAAGTTTCCTAGATGGTTATATATGACGGATCAACCCATGGAATTACATGGATTTGGAGATGCATCTTTAGACGCTTACGAAGCAGTAATATCTGCGCGAACAATAATAACTGGACAAGCTAAGGTCAACCTTCTAATTGCAAAGACGCGTGTATCTCCAATCAAAGCATTAAGTATTCCAAAACTGGAACTAAATGCAGCAACGTTGTTAGTCCGGTTACTAAATATTGTATTCCAATCACTCAAGTTACAAAATCCACCCGATATATGCATATTTATATTCCGGTTCCACCATAACACTACAATGGTTATCCAAACCTCCAAAATTATTAAAACCTTTCGAAGCAAATTGTGTTTCGGAAATAATGAATTCAACGAACTCTGTCCATGGTATTTTGTAGCTACTGAAAATAATCCCGCCGATCATGCTACTCGAGGAATGAATCCACAACAATTTTTAAGTAATACAACATGGATCGATGGACCAGATTTTTTAAATGAAACTCAGCTTCAGCTTATAAAACCATCAATAGTGAATGAAACCAACGAAATTGTAACCAATTTTGCTACTGTTCAAGTGAGTTCTACCATTATAAATATGTTAACTGCCAAATATTCAAACTTTCGAACTATGTCACACATTTTGGCTTATATTCTCAGTTCCAAATCGAACCTGTTATCAAAAAAGTCAAACCGAATAACTAGTAAAAATTTAACGTTAACTGAAAAATTAAATGCCGAATATAAGATTTTCCGAGTCGTCCAATACGAGAAGCGTACAGCAAATATATAAATTTACTATTAAATGGCAAACCTTTAAAAATGATTCAAACATTTTATCGTTTTATCCGTATGTTGATGACCATGGCGTTCTTCGAGTGGGCGGACGATTGAAACATGCTGAGATGAACCACGACACCAAACACCCGATAATATTACCGAGCAACCATTTAATAACCGAAATGATAATACAAGAAGCGCACTATAAAAAGGTGCACGCAGGAACGAGGATAACCAACACAATCCTGAAATAAAGATTCGCGATTAGCCGAAATAAGAACCTGATCCGGAGCATAATCCATATGTGCGTCGTATGTCGACGTTACAAGGCACAGCATAAACAGCAACTAATGGGTCAACTGCCTTCATGTCGAGTTAATCCTCCTGTGCGACCCTTTATCGAAGTCGGCATAGATTTGGCAGGACCATTTAGTTTAAAGACAACCCGAAACCGTGGTGCGAAACTGTTTAAAGCATACATAGTGATTTTTGTCTCCATGGGCACAAAGACCACTCCACCGAGATATCTACCGATATGAGTACAGACACATTTATTGCAGCACTGAATATTTTGTGAAGTAAGGGGACTACCAAATCATATACATTGCGATAATGGTACTAACTCTACAAAGAGCTAAGCTCCAGCTCCAAGATTTTATAAACAATACCTCAACGATGTCGAACTGAGCAAGATCCAGGCTTGATGTTCAGATCACCATATTGTTTGGAATTTTATACCGCCAGCTACTCCTACATTTGGCGGTTTATGAGAGGCCACCGTGAAGTCCTGCAAACATCACCTACGACGGGTCCTTGGAGAAACTCATTTGACCTATGAAGAATTCCTAACTATGATTAAAGAAATCGAAGCCTTACTAAATGCCACTCGTAGATGACCAAAACCATGAATGGAACCCGTTAACACCATCGCATTTCGTGGTTTTTCAACCACTCAACGTATTACCTGAACCTGATCTACAAACAGTAAAGATGTCACACCTAAGTAGATGGCAGTTAATTCAACAGCTGCTACAAGAATTTTGGAAACACTGGCCACAAGAGTATGTAACGTCTCTTAATAAGAGTTACAATTGTCATCGAGAAAACCATAATTTCAAAATTGGGGCCACCTGCTAAATGGCCTTTGGCGAGAATTAGTGAGTTACATCCCGGTGAGGACAATCTAGTGAAGGTAGTTTCCTTTAAACTTTCAAATGGCAACACATTAAAGCGACCGATCTACAAATTATGCCTTATCCCCCATCACCCGGTCGAGTCAATGGCGGCGGAATGTTCAATTAGTCCTGAAAACTAGTTCTGAGAGGCAGACGTACAAACCAAACAAATAAATACCACAAAAAAATCCAATCAATAAAAGCCAAGAAAACTAAATTAATCCAAACGTCAAATTCAAATAAGAATTAGTGGACGAATCCCTATATTATTTAGTTCAGTGCAAGAACGAATAACGAAAATGATGATTGACGCGATACCTAGCACTGAACATCTTTACTATAAAACCCATCTTTTAAAGGAGGGAAGATTTTGTGTGAACCATCCAAGTGAAGATAAACTACCAACCGACCATACCTCCAAAACCAGCGTAATAATTCCTAATAATTACAACAGTAGTTATAAGTCGATTCTGTGAAGAAAAGGATTAGCTAGTATCCTGCTCTTTCTCAAGAGCCGATTCAACAAGATATGTGTATTAGGGTTGCAAACTGAATTTTATATTTGAGTTTTTGACAAAAGGCTTTTTTGCCGAATAAGCTAAAATTCTAATTTCTTTCACAAAGAATCAGTTAGTTGTAACTCAAACCCTTGTATGACATTAGGTCGTTTGATGTAAACCTGTGTCATTGACGAATTAATGCGGTTATTGTTATTGATGTTGCGTGGGTTCATTTTGATACTAAACCACAAGTTATTATAAAATCTCTTCTATCATACCATATTGGAATACGTTTGTTCTGAATAAATTCTAATGGGGTAAAAGATACAGGGAGAACACTGTTTAAGTCAGAAACTAACTGATCGTAAACCGTTAGCTTTATATGTTGGGGTCGAAGTGTACATAAAGCAAAATTGGTTCGAATTTAAAGCGAATTAGGCTTTTTCGAAACTTATTGGGGGCGAATGTTCTTGCAGAATATGCCATCTGCATTCTGGAAAAATTACTTATAAAATTATTACGTAAATAAATTATAACACGAGCTTTTTCTATAAATGTTTCGATTAAAGTCCGAAATCGCAAAATTTTAATTTTTTAAATTCGTTTACACAAGTAAAAATTTGAGATACAGAGGTCTATTTTTAACAAAATATTTGCTGACCTTCCCCCTATCCACATAGTTTCATTTTTGTCCGTTCCGATTTTGGACTTTCGCCGTAACATAAACACTTTATTTTTACAAAATTTATTATCTATGATGAAAACGGGGGTAATGGTCTGCCTCAAGCAAACTAAATGCATCCGAAATTGTAAACGTCTTTTCGAGATGACTGGAAAATTTTAAATTTTTTTTTACTCGGACGACGAGTCTTTCACCTAGTAGTCCCGCCAGCTCACCACACAAACTAGCAAAATCAAACACTGTAAGAAAAAAATCTGAATAGGTTTAAACTGTGCGCGTTAAGCACTCATTCATGAACACTCAGTCCTTAGACTTGAATTCTCCGTGTATCAAAATCGTAATCAAATTCATCCTATTTCTCATGTATTTTTAATTCAACTCCAGTCGCTGCCTGCAGATTACATGGGGGGCCTGAATCTCCCAATTCCAATTGTCTTTCGATTGCGTTTCGAATTCATTTGGGTCCCTCGTATCCGCTTATATCAGAATTTGGTTCCGAATCGTCTTCTGGGATTATTAAATCTGTTAAATTAAGTGCAAAATTTTCAAACCGTCGGGATCGACGCCAATTTTTGAATCATCCACGGTATAATTGGCTATTTTGAATTCCAATATCACCTCATTTCTGGTTTTAGTCTAAAACTCAGTTAATTGAGCTACTAAATGGTCACTGTTTTGTATATATTAAAGCTAAATGTGTAACACCAAAATTAGGTTTTAATATTTCATATTAAATATTAATCCAACTATCGGCATTGTCTAAAGCGGTGTTATCAATCAAAAAATCATCAATAGTGTAGACAAGGACTTTAACTTAAATTTCAAATTGTCCTATCTGTGATGTATAACTGATACTGTTACGATTTTCAATAGTATACTATTTTGCGACATGCATTACACTCCTATTATCTTAAGATTGAAGGCTTTCAAGATTGACTTAAAAATTATTTTTACTTTTTAAACATTCGACATAACAAAGTAACTATTTGTCTTCGTCTAGTAAAAAAACCAGCCTAGACCAAACCAAGTTGCGATTTTTACTCCTAAAGCGTGTCTTTTATATATTGGTGCGTTTAGTAGTGGCAAATTTCTTCCAGTGCGCTGATCTGGAATATAATTGTTGAGGACTAACATGACATGGAGGCATTTACTAAATGGTTGGGATTTATTTCACTAAAATCCGGCATCTCCACAGTCCGGGCAGATTGAATATTCGATATAAAACCACATACTTAAACTTTTTCCTTGAGAAATTTTGTGGAAGTCTGTGAACCGGAAGTGGCAGCAACAATGGAAGCTTTTCAATTTTTGCAATGATGTTGAAAAGTTTAACATTTACAAAAAACGACAAAGAATTAAAAAATTTAGATAAACTTAAAAATTAAATTTTCAAGCAAACGTTGGGCCCGGATCCCATTTTTTTCACTTGCACAGTTTTAATAAAAAATAATGAAGGGTAGTATTGACTTGCCAGGAATTGATTGCGTTTGGTTCAGATTTCCAGAAAATTCGTTCAGAAGGTATTCCGATGGACACCGCGTCCCTTTCATTATATTTTCGGCTCGCACGATTTTTATAAAAATTATAGAGGGAAGGCCTTTGAATGCAGGAGACGATTACGATGACTGATTATTTCGAGAAAATTCGTTCAGAGGTTCGTCCAGTGGGTTCGGGTCTCTTGCGTGTATTTCTTTTCTTCTCGCACGATTTTAATTAAAATTGGGAGATTAGCATTTTCGAGTACCAAAAACCAATTGTGTTGGGTTCTGATTTCGGGAAAATTCATTTGAGGGTCATACGGAGAAAGCCGGGTTTCATTATTTAGATTTTTTTGATTCGCAGGATTTTATAAAAATTGTTGAAAGTCGATTTCAAATAACTGGGACCAATTTCGATGGGTTCTAACTTTTGGAAAACTCATTCAGGGTGCTTTCGGTGGGAATCAAGTAAATTTTTAATTTTTGTGTGCTGAGAAGGGATTTCTTGGTTTCCGATGTGTACCCTTTGGACATCGCATTATTCCATTTAAAAAAAACGAGTTGGCTCGAACGATTTTAATAAAAATCGGTGAGAATGGTTTCGAGTGCCAGAAATCATTTCCGATTGGTCCATAATTCATGGACGTTCTTGGAATTGGAGCCTTCTTTTAACTTTTTATTTGGCTTGAACGATTTTGATAAAATCTGGCGACAGGTGTTTCGAGTAAAGTAAACGATTAAAACGAGTTCTGATATCTGAATAATTCATTCAAAGTCCACCGGATGTGTTGTCGTATTGCCCTGTGGTGCGTGATGTTGCACAAACACTGTGATATGTTGCATAAAATTTGCATAAGCATGTTGCGTGATGTTGCTTGCTTCTTGTTGAGAGATGTTGTATGATGTGTGTCGACTAGATTTATTTTGTTGCCCTGGGACCTTCTTTTAACATTTTATTTCGAATGCAAGAAGACTATTACAATGAGTTCTAATTTCGGCATAATTCATTTAGGAGTCCTCCATATGGGTTGTCATGTGTCTCATGTTGCATCACATTGCACCATGTTGCGTGATGTTACATCATGTTGCTAAATATTGTATCATGTTAAGAGATGTTGTGTGATTTTCACTACGTTTCTTCGTGCTTTGTGCTCTATGGGTTCACCTTTAACATTTTGTTTAGTTTTAACGATTTCAATAAAATTTAGCGGGACGGCGTGTTCTAATGCAAGGAAACGATTAGAGGGTTTCTGGTTTTATTAATTAATTAATAAATTATAGAGGGAGGGCCGTCGAATGCAGAAGTCGATTGCGATGACTGATTATTTCGGGAAAACTCGTTCAGAGGTTCGTCAGGCGGGCCCGGGTCTCTTGCGTGTATTTCTTTTCGTCTCGCACGATTTTAATAAAAATTGGTGGATTAGCATTTTCTAGTACCAAAAACCAATTGTGTTGGGTTCTGGTTTCGGGAAAATCCATTTCGCGGTCGTCCGGAGAAGGCCTGGAATAATATCTATTATTTAGATTTTTTTGATTCGTACAATTTTGATACAAGTTCAAATGACAGGAATCCATATCGATGGGTTCTAATTTTTGGAAAACTGGTTTAGGCTGCTTTCGGTGGAAATCAAGTTCTGTTTTAATTGTATTTGTCGGCTCGTTCGATTTTGATAACACTTGTGCTGATTTCGATTGGTCCATAATTCATGGGGGTTCCTGGGATTGGAGCCTTCTTTTAATATTTTATTTGGCTTGAACGATTTTCATAAAATTTGGAGGAACAGAGGTTTCGAGTACAAGTAAACGATTAAAATTCAGTCATATTGCTCTGTGGTGCGTGATGTTGCACCATGTTGCGTCATGTTGAATACTGTGGCCATAAAGTAGCGTCATATTGCGCCATGTAGCGTGATGTTGCTTGCTTCTTGTTGAGAGATGTTATGTGATGTGTGTCCGACTAGATTTATTTTGTTGGTCTAGAACAATTACAGTACGGCCTAACTAAGAAAACTATTACAATGAGTTCTGATTTCGGGATAATTCATGTAGGAGTTCTCCATATAGGTTGTCCTGTGTTTCAAGTTGCATGATTGTTGCACCATGTTGCGTGATGTTGCAAAGTGGTACATCATGTTGCACCGTGTTGGGATATATTGCATTACATTGCACCTGTTGGGTGATGTTACATCATGTTGCTAAATGTTGTATCATGTGGAGAGATGTTGTGTGATTTTCACTACATTGCTTCATGCCTTATGTTCTATTCTCTATCGGGCCTTTTTTAACATTTTATTTAGCTTCCACGATTTCAATAAAGTTTGGCGGGACGGCGTGTTCGAATGCAAGGAAACGATTAGAGGAATTCTGGTTTTTTTAATAATTCGTTTAGGTGGCCTTTGATTGCGTTACGGTGACATTGAATGATAGCATTAATAGTGTTTTTTGAAAATGTTGGTTGCAATAAATGTTTTGTTCGTACTTCCGCCTTGTACGATATTTTCTGGTGGGGTTCAAGTTTCCCTTAATACATTTTTTCGGCTCGTACGACTTTAATAAAATTTTACTTGGGTAGGTGTTTTCGAGGCTGGATTCCCACTGTAAAATTTTTTTCGGTTTGCGCGATTTTTATAAAAATTAATGTAAGAGTGTTGTCAGTAATAGATTGTGATGGATCCTGTCTTTTGTAGAGTAATGGCGGGTGGTATTATGTAAATACATTTGATGAGTAGTGACCGAGATGTGTTGCCCGGTAAATATATAAATTTCCGGGTAACAACGTCACTATATCGCTAAATTGGAAAGGTGAGAATTATATGTGTGAATACGATCAAAATTCACGAGCGTATGAGTAAATGTAATAATAAATGGCTTGTTACACTATCTTCCCTAAACATATTTTTAGAAAAAAATAATCTGCCATCATTAGACTGTTTTAGAGTACAAGAATATTGAATTGTACGACCTAATATTATATTATTTGGTACAGCCAAAGGTATTTTGCTTATTTCACTGTTATGACATCAATGGGCTATATAAAGTCACTTTCGTTAATAATTAAATTGACAAACCAACTAGAAACTAATTAAATTTATCCGCTTGCATAATTTTTTTTGTTAAATAAAAAATTAAAAATAAAAATGGCTATGGAAGATCCTAGTTGGATATTCTAAAATAGATTCGTCGTCATACTGCAATCAAATTAATGAATTTTTCTTTATCATTGCAAAATACTATCGTTTCCAATTAAGTGGCTTTTGCACAAATAATCGCTTTATTTGAAATGTTCATATTGATGTTAAAACTAATTTTAGAATTCACTTTAGAACTACTCGTGCAAAGTTTAGCCAACAAAAAATTACAAAAATATTTTTCATTATTTTACCTAAAAGGAAGTAGATAATATAATCATCAACAATTAGTGTCCGATAACAAGTGTTATGATTCTGCGCTATCTCAGAGTACTACTAATATAACAGAGCAGATTACAATTACTATTCGTGTACTGTATTGAGTGAAACGTAAAATTGCCAAAACTATATTGATTTTCGTAATCAGTTGAAAAAACTGTAATGCAATTCAATCAAATTTGACTACGGCTAAATTGAAAGTTTTGCGAACATTTTAGAACAAGGTTGTCCAAATTACTAACAACTGATATAATTTTCCAAAGAGTTTATTAATATTTTTCTACTCCTCTGGTTAAAAAAAGTACGTTATTTATTCAAATGTCGAAAGAAAAATGCACCACTTTAATGACGGCCTGCGGCCTCAATTATTTTCTGATTATTTTCTTTCAGTTCAAATTTTTACTGAATTTTGATTGTAAGCAAAATGACGAAACCAGAGATCGGAAGACATACATTCTGGCTAAATATGTTGTGTAAAGTTTATAAAATGGCAGAAGAAAGAAGACAATTTCGCATCCCAGATGCAATAAAAGAAATACAACTATATTCAGGTAGCCCCAACGGACAACGACATTTCATCCAACATGTAGATGACGTATTAAAATTACATAGGATATACGTTGTAGACGACACCGAAGGTTAAAAAATTAAACCAAATAGTTAATATTAGATCGATTAGAGCAAAAATAATAGGTAAAGTAAAGAACACATTAGAAATATACAATGCTAACGATTGTTGAGGCGATACTAACAGTATATGCAGATGTAGTAGTTCGAGAGAACCTTTGGCCTCATGGTCAGATCAATGCAACTAGGAAAATTTGGAACACAAACCTTAAAAATTGACGAATAACCGAACAGTTCATCTTAAACCTGGGTATATACGGCAACCTTATAAATTCAACACATATAGAACATAACAATTTGGTTAACAATCCTACAATATTTTAATCGCAAACCTTTAACACAACAAGATCCGAATGAATTTGGAAACTCACGAGGTTTACCACCCAAACCATTGCCACGATCCGAACCTATGGATACTTCAAGTTTAACTAGAGTACCTCAACCTCCATCATTCCAACAAAGACATTTTAATTCAAATCAATTCAATAGACATTTTTTTAAATCGGACCACCTAGAGTTCAATCTAGAGAACTATTTAACCCTAATGTGAGAGACGAGGTATGGACTTTTAGACGTCTATTGTAGAGTGTTTTAGAATAAATTACCATTACACTTAAAAATGAGAAATTTTACAACTTGGACGAACGTGGAAAAAAATGGTTTCAATACAAAATGCATGTAGGTACTAATCTTTCAATTTTAAATATTTTTTCTTCAATTTTCAAGAAAATCCTGAAGATTATTGGGAACAAGAAGCAATATTAGGCCCACAAGGTATCCCAAATATAGAAATCCAAGACGAGGATTTTTGCCAAGGAGCCTCGGCAATATCTACGGATACTTAATTCTAAATAATAGTCATCATTCAAGTTTTCAATTACCGTATATCAATTTAACCCTTAACGGGAAATTATTTAAATTCTTGATAGACCCAGGGTCTACCAAATCGTTTATTGATCTTAGGACTTGGAATTCATTTTATTCAAGTTCCATGATTACTTCCTTGGACTAGTAGAATATGAAATACCGCAACAACTCCAAGATACAGTATTATACCAAAAATCAATATACCATTAGCATTTATATTTTATGTCAGCTGTTTATACAATTCCACTCAGAAGCAAAATGATAGCCAGGGTAAGTTACTATAATTAACGGAGAAAATTATATAAAACCAGTAAACGTCAGCAAAAACAAACTATGCAACTAATGTCGAAGTAATTAATAAAAATGCTCAACCAAAAACATTTGCAGCAGAACACCCAATCGAATGTCAATAAACCACTGATTACCATTTAGGAATCAACAACACCGAACCTGTCAAAATTGAACAAAATTTAATAAATATTACAGATCTAATAGAAGATCTCATTTAAACATCGAAGGAAGAGAAGCACAGAAAAATTCTGTATTCAATTTGAGGAAATATTCCAAAAAGAAACTGATCACCTATGTTTTTCCAATGCTATTAAACATGATATTGAATTAAATGATAACAAAGCCGTATTCGTTAAGAGTTATTGATACTCACACATACACAAACAAAAGGTAAAAAAATAAATCAATAGCATGTTAAGCCAGTAAATAATAAGACCAGGTTCTCCCCGTCGTCTTCATCTAATTGGATTGTTCTAAAAAAGAAAGACGCATCAGGCCAAGTAAAATGGCGCATCGTGGCAAATACCCTCTACCACTCAAGATTTGGCCTCCAGCTCCGGGTTTCACCAAGTCGAAGTGAATTCCAAAGATAACCAAAATAATGTATTCTCTGTAGAATTCGGGAATTGCGAGTACGTAAGTACGCCTGTTATGGACAATGTACTTGGAGAATTGCAAATACTTCAAACTGTCAATTTAAAGGTTGAATTGGACAAGAGCGAATTTTTATAAATTACCACGGGTAAGCAGTTTATAGCGTAATATACAATCTGTGAATTTGTGGCGATGTTTATAAACTTAAATGTCAAATTTATAAAGTAGAAATGAGCTCGCTAAAATTATGGAAGAGACAAAAAAACCCGGTCTACCAACGTAGGTTGTGATAAATAAAAAATAAAAAATGTTCAATTTTTTTTTATACACAAGAAGAAAATCAGTAGTGTGAAGTTTTGATTTTTAAGAATAAAAAATAAGAATTTCAACGCAAGTGTTTGCATGTTTGTATATTGTGAAGTGAATTATAGTTTGAGCTTATATAATCTCGTAGAGGAATTAACCTAAAACGAATCAAATTTAATTGATATCGTTCAAATTACCAAATAGAAAGGTTTCGTCGAAAGGTACACCTGGACACATCAAAAGTATATGTGCAGCCATATAAGGGAGTAGAATATTTTATCCCTTTAAATTTTCTTTAAAATTTGGACGTAAGTGTAGACCACGTGTATAAATCGCCGAAATCGGGTAAAATGAAATTTAAAAAAAAAAGTCTTTATAGGATTGATTATCTATCATTTTTAGCAGGTACAAGCTAAAAATTTCGAAAAAATTATCACATTTTCCGGGAAAATTTTGTTTTTCCAAAAATATTTTTAGTTTTTTTCATTCAAAAAATAAAAATTTGTTATTTTTCAAATCTTAATATAAATTACAATATAAAAATTTGAATTACACTGTTATGTAACAGGTAAAAGTTACATTTGCGTTATTTTAATTCGTCTTATACATTAGAGGATAGGGACTGCTGCCACAACCTCAACTGTTTTTTTTATTAAAAATGCAAATGCTAAAATTTCAAAATTTTTTCAAAAATGTATAAGTTTTTATAGGTATTTGATATACTGAAATTTTGAACTCCTCAAAGCCGCTTAGCACTAATCACCTTTGTGCAAGGATAACCTCTAAGTGCCAAATTTTTAAAATCCTGAAAATATTGGAAAATTCTTAAATTTTCGCGGAAAATGTTGCAATTTTACCATAAATTCACAATTCCAACATCAAAATCTATTAAAATACTAATCATTATTTATTATTTTTTAACTTGTCATAAAAAAAAATGAAAATGTCAAAATTTTCCCGAAAAATGTGATCATTTTCCCGAAATTTTTGGCTTACACTTCCTAAAACCGATAGATACACAATCCTACATAGAAATTTTTTTAAAAATGTTCATCTTACCCGATTTTCTACACTTTAGCCAAATTTGTAACACCAATGATGAACTCTACCACAATTCGAGAATATCGGAACGTAAAATTTGGTTTAAATGTGAAGAAGCAAGATTTTGAATAGAATAAAAATGTTTCCCAATAAAACTTGTCATAATTGCAAAATATAATGGCGAGATGATTCAAAATTAATTTATGCTTTTATGTAAAAACCAATTGTTAGAAACACTACAATTTTTGTATTACTTGTATTAAATTGTCTATCAAAATGCTGTACAAAAAATCATATGGTTAAAGTACATAGGTACTTACCGATCAGCGTAACGGTGTGGAAAACAAACAAGTACGTAGCCTAAATGAATAAATGAATCTGGTTTTGCGTACGGTAAATAACACATAAATGTGTTCATTGAAAACACAATACTATGTAACACTAATATAAAAATCACACTAGTATAACACTCACAAATTAATTAACTAATTATTTATTTGATTAATTAAAACTAAACTACACCAAACACTAAACGAAAAACCACAAATTCACTAAATTAACTACGGCATAATTGTTTTTACACTTGCATCGCACGCGTCACGAGTCACAAACAAAACTGAGAAATTATTAATTTTGCAATACCAACGACAAAGAAATGTTTCCGTTATTCATATCAAATTTAAAAGGGCTACGACCCAGTATAGAAATTGAGTTGAAAAATAATAAAATTAACTCGACAAGAATTATGGGTTTTAGAATTTTCTACATATGTTTTCAAATTTTCACTGATAATATTGACAATAACAATTGCAAAAACTATTGAGCTATAATTATGCAAATAGAAGGCGTATTAAAATTTGACATTTTACGATCTCGTTACAGCCCTCGATTACATGTAACTCCATTCGTTGCAAGTAATTTTGTTTCTTAACTAATAGTTACACGTGCGTCATTGGCAGCGTTGTGCCGTATTATCTATACCGCATAGATAATTAATATTCTACACGTGGTGATAATGTGTGTAGACAATTAAAAAAATGTAGAGAATGTAGACAATGTCGAAAATTATTACTTCTGTTTCAGCAATAAGCAAATTTTACTGAATTCTTTTGTTCATGGAAACACTTGACTTCATTTCTACCTCACATTAAAATATTCGAACCAAAATTATCAAATGGCAATGACTCTCGTATTTATAAATAAAAGGGATAATAAGAACAAATAAATAATTCTTGCATAAACCTTAGCTATCTCTTATCTCTTATATATACGAGTATATAAAAGGAAGTGTACATTTTGATTGTCGCTCCATAACCCGAGAACGGCTCAACCGATTGCCATAACATTTTTAGGGATGGTGCAGGGAGGAGTGATGATGGTTAGTTGAAATCCAAAATCGGTCCAGCCATTCTCGAGTTATGATTTTTTTCTGAAATGAACTCGCTCTTTGTAAAACAACGAATATTGCTGTATTCAGATGTAACGCATTATTTCACTTGGACTGCAAAGAAATGGCAACGACGTAAACAAGGAACACCTGTTAATGGCCATCCGGGTGTTTTTTTGCAGATACCATGGGAAGATTATACACAGTTCATCCACACAATGCAGAATGTTATTATTTGCGGTTGTTGTTAGTAAATGTTATTGGACCTCGTTCATTTCAACATTTGCAACATCACGTATGTTATATACCATAATCATATCAACATGTTTTCCATCAAATCCACTTGAATTGTGGAATAAATACAAAGATTTTATGGCAGAAGACTATTTGATTGGAATGCGTCCTCACACAAGAAACGCTGATTTGCTGATTTCTTTGGAAATGTATAATGAGGCATTGATAGCGATTGAAGATATGTGCCTAACAATTACAAATAAAGCATTAGAGCAATTAGGTTTGTCACCACCCAATCGTCCAATGCATGATTTATTTGATCGAGAATTGCAACGTGAACAACAGTATGATCCCAATGAATTGCAAACATTTGTAAATTTGTGACCCAAATTAAATGACCATCAAAAACACGTCTATGATACCATCATGCAATGCAAGCTGTACAAAATGAAGTCGGTGGATTATATTTTATGGATGCGCCTGGTGGCACGGGAAAAACATTTGTGATATCACTGATTTTGGCAGTCATTCGATCGCAACGAAAAATTGCATTGGCACTTGCTTCGTCGGGAATCGCTGCTACTCTATTGGATGGTGGACGAACAGCGCATTCTACATTAAAATTGCCGTTGAATGTGCAGGTGTGCTTATATTGATTGATCACTTGATTAATTGAACATCCCACGTGCAATATTTCAAGAAATTCTGCGATGGCAAAAGTTTTGCAACAAGCAGCAATTATTCTTTTGGATGAATGTACAATAACGCATAAAAAATCGCTGGAAGTATTACACCGTACAATGCAAGATCTACATCAGAATCAAAAAAATTTTGGTGGTGCATTGATATTATTGTCAGGCGATTTTCGTCAAATATTGCCTGTGGTTAAACGATCAACACCGGTGGATGAGATCAATGCATGCTTAAAGTCATCTGTTCTGTGGCGACATGTGCAAAAATTGACATTGAACATAAATATGCGCGTTCAATTGCACAACGACCAATCTGCAGATCGGTTCTCGAAGCAATTGTTAGATATTGGAAATGGCAAAGTTCGAGTCGATAATACAAATGGGTTGATTATATTGCCGAACAACTTTTGTACCATTCTCCAATCAACAGAAGAAGAGTTGATTGAAAGTGTGTTCCCAAATATTGTTGAAAATTACAGGAATCACAATTGGTTGAGAGAACGCGCAATACTGGCACCAAAATTAATTAAATTACCAGGTGCAGTTATATCATATAAATCTGTTGATAGCGCAATGAATGCAGATGATGCATGGAATTCTCCAATTGAATTTTCGAATTCATTGGAACCATCTGGTATGCCACCGTATTGTTTGAATTTAAAGGTTGGCTCATCAATGTGCAATGGCACAAGATTGGCATTAAAAAAATCGATGGTGAACTTAATTGAAGCCACAATATTGACCGGAACAGCGAAAGGTGAAATTGTGCTCATACCACGTATTCCACTGATTCCAACAGACATGCCATTTGAATTTAAGCGTTTGCAATTCGCAGTGCGTCTATCATTTGCCATGTCCAATAATAAGGCGCAAGGACAAACACTTCAAATATGCGGATTAAATTTGGAGGGGCCGTGCTTTTCACATGGACAGCTATACAGCTTCCAAGAGTTGGAACTCCAAATTGTTTGTTTGTGCTCGCTTCAAATGGGCAAACGAAAAATATTGTATATCCAAATGTTTTGGATTGACATTAATAATTTTGAAATACAAAAGGTTTACTTAGGGCCAGCAAGGCGGACCGGGCTCAGCTAGTGTTAGTATAATTTTAAGTTCTGTTTCGAAAAAAGCTATAGTATAGTTTATTCTTTATTAAACTTTAGAACTTTACACACAGTTAAATATTTAAACCATATACAGAGCCTTTAAATTAAAATTCTTCCAGCCACGGAACTTCAATGAACAAAATCATCGCAACGCAATAAAATGTCAAATCACAAATTTAATGAAGGATTAATACAAGGTAACAATCACACTGTACAAATTTTATTCAGAAAATATCAGTGAAATACCCTAATATAGGGTTTTCCAATAAGAGTGATATGATTTCTTTAAAAAAACACACTAATTGTTAAGGAAATTGAAATGTTTTTTATTTAATGTGAAGTAAATTGATACAATTGATACAATTAAGTTTTCGAGCACTTTTTCTACTAAATCAAGTCGTATGTCATAAATAGCACGTTCAATATTGACTTGTAAAGCTTGAAGCAAGTTTTCTTTATTGCTAAAGACCAATGACTTAAAATAACTCCACAAGAAATAGTCTAATGGTGTTAAATCACAACTTCTTGGAGGCCATTCAATATCACAAATTATTGAAATAATCGTATCTCCAAACTTTTCTCGCAATAATTCAATTGTTGCACTTGCTGTGTGGCATGTAGCCCCGTCTTGTTGGAACCAAATGTTGTCAAGATCAACTTCTTCCAAATTCGGCCATAAAAAGTTGTTTATCATCGATATATACCGGTCTCCATTGACAGTAACGGTGTTGCCAGCTTCATTTCGAGAAAAAATACGGACCGATGATTCCACCAGACCAAAAACCTCACCAAATTGTCAATTTAGGTGAATGTAATGTTTTTTCATGAATAATTTGTGGATTTTCTTCGCACCAGAATCGACAGTTATGTTTATTTACCGCACCACTCAGGTGAGCCTCATCGTAGAAGATGATTTTCTTTAAAAAATCGTTATCGTTTTCAAGTTGTTCCAAGGTAAAATAAGCAAATTCACGACGTTTACGGTGCTCCAATGGCTTCACTTCTTGAGTGAGAACAATTGTATACGGATGCAAACCCAAATCCTTTCTCAAAATCCGCCAGGTTGTGGTTTGAGACAGTCCCAATTCTTGGGAACGTCTTGGAATCGACAAATTGCGGTCTGCAGCAACACTTGCCTGAACGGCAGCAATATTTGCATTACTTCGAGCGAATCTTTGTCTTATTGGCACTTCAACGTTACGTAAAGAAAATGTACGCTCAAAATTATCAACAATTCGACGAATAGCGAGCACACTTGGACAATTATTACGACTATAGAATGGCAAAAGCGCACATTTGAATGTTACGCAATGGAATCGATTCATTTTGAAACTCGCTATAATGGAATAGGTACGTTTTGAAATTTTCAATTTGGAATAGACTTAGTTTTAAAAAAAAAACAGATTAAAGATTAGAAATATTTCAGTCTTTTATTTTGGTTTAAATTTAATTAATGATCAACATAAAGCCATTAGTTCAATAAAATAAAAATATTAAAATAATAAAAATAAAATAAATCTTCAAGTTTATAAAAATCACACACGTAGAGAATAATTTAATTATTCACAAAATCACATTATACTTAAAATATCAGTCCAATTAAATTGCAAATTTAAATTAAAAAACTAAAACTAAAAATTAAACTTATTAACTCTAATTAAATTTGATTCATCATGACTATTGCAGTCAACCATAATTGTATTTTTATATTTTCCGCGGCATCCATCCTCCACTAAACGAACTGAATGAATATTGTTTAAACCCGTATGGTTCAATCTGTGGTACACCGCAGACGCTATTTCGTTTGCTCCTTTAGCCTGACAATTCTCGGTCCAATAATATAAAAATACATTATTCGGCGTTAATGATGAATACCCGTTACCAACCACCATTCCAAACAAATATAAATAAAGCTGATGACTATACTATGCAGCTTGATCTGAGACTTTAGGCAAAACCATATTCTTTTGACAATCAAAAGAAATGGTCAGTAAACCATCGGCCTCGTCATTAAGAAGTGTTAAAAAAGCTTTGCTTCTGAGCTTATGAACCCGTGACATCGTAATCAGCTCCTGCTTTTTTTTGGGCGTCGGTTTCAACTTTTAATTGTTCCAAAAATCTAAGGCACGTCGAACATTTATCGGTCGCAGGCGTTTTAAAACCTAAATTAAAATTATTATTAAATATAAATCCAAAATAATTAGATTTTACGTAAATTTCTGGGTTTTCATTTTTAAATGCCTTCCACATTTTATTAATCGAGAGATCTCCGGATAAATTTGGACGGTGCGCAATCTGGACTCGACAGCTCGTCGTTCTGACGGAATTTTTCGTTCTGACGGAATTTAAATTTTAATTTATAAGTCAATCAATGTGGCCGTAATTGGTTGTAATTAGTAGTAATAATTCATTTTATTCTTTTAACTAGTTGATAATTACTATTCAAATCATTGATTTAGTTTATTTGGGAATTTAAGAATCTAGAATCGTCTGAGATGTTTAATATTAATACTATCCTTTATAGTTGGTTTCCTTTATAATTTTCTGATTGCAGAGTTAACAATCAATACTGAGTTTTATTTAATTTAATATAATTTAATTGTATATTTAGGATTTAATTCGTTTTACGTCAATGGGTTTATAAAACTATTTTAATTGATCAAACGAATATGATTGTATGGAAAATGGGGGTATCGGAGGAGGGAGCGGTGTTGCCTGATTCCTGTTTAAATTAAATTTTAATTCTAATACATATTTTTTCGGAAGCTTGCAAATTTTCATGACTTTTTGTGGAAGAAGTCAAGGTAGGAATCATAATGACTATAACCGGATTTGCTAATGAATTTGATATTTCAGTGGTTGTTGGAATTTTTGAAATTATAAATGGCTTGGAGACTACAGAATTAAATTTAAATGCAGACAAATATTGTTTACTTAGATAGTTTTTCTATTTTCGCGGTTCATGGCACTTCTTTAATTGAATTATTTTCTAGGTTGAACGGGAGACTGTAAATTGATAAAGGTTTTGGTTAGCTTGTTCTAAATTGGATAAATAGTTATTGCTAGTTCTCAAGGAGGAAATGGTTAATCACTCATAAAAATGAATTTTTATTTCAGGAAATTTAACAACTAAAATTTTTTAGGATCTTGATTGCTGATTATTTATATCCAGAAAACAAAAATTATTGTGCCGTCTTGTGCTTGTGCTTTACTAACTATTGACTACTTAGGTGTCTGTAACCGTTTCCTATCCCTCCGAATTGTTATATGTGTAAGGGGTGTACAGTAGGCCCAGCGTATCCGAAATCCTTGCTTAGTCTTGGCTGTACATCCTAATCTACTATCCTCCGCAACACACAGAGAAATAATGTTGGTTTCATATCTTTGACAACAACAAACAAAAAAGTTGTTTTTTAATTTAGAAGTAACAACTTTTATCTTATTGATTCGACCTTTGATAGTTGAAGCCCTTCGAACAATCCATCTTCATTATTTTTTAGTTATCGCAACCGAGCTTTCATCTATGATCATAAATTATGCGTCTCTCCATTGATTGCGCATGATCAAAGTCAACGGTTCTTCCTGTCTTTTTGCACTGGAAGCCTGAATAAGCGGTGCCGTGTCCATTTACAAAACCAGCACCAACTCCCCTAAATGATGCATTTTGAATTTCAGTATCATTCATTGCTCGATGATTTTCAAAATCTGCTTGTTCAAGATCTTCCGCAAAGGGCTCTATTTTATCAAGAAGCTCGACTGCTTGAATTTTAGTGAAAGCATTCTCTAATTGCATATTTTTTCTTGGGAGCTAATACGTAAGAGTTATTCTTCATCATCTTTAGCCACAAATCCATTTCGCGCGGAATCAAATCCGTCAATTATTTTTACTGCATCACGTAAAGGCATGTATTGCATAAGTAAACTATAATAATAGTTATGAGGATCTGTTTCACAGTTAAATTTAGACCCCCGAATGTATGCTTTGTTTCCACGAATTTCCATTTGCATTGTCAAGCAAAACAATCAATTGATTGTTGACATTAGTTTGATTTGGAATTGCATCAATAACATCACTTTCCTCATCTTCATCTTCTGGTCTACTATAGCAAGGTTTAAGTGGATTTTATGTCCATTTAAAACCAATTAGTACCCCTTTTCACTTACGTCATCCATTCACCTACTCATACAAATACAGTATACCACCTGCACATTGCAAGCTCCATGTCAACCTGTACACTGACATGGACGGCGGACCCGCGCTATATTCTGCACACCAACAGGGAGTCCAAGATGTGTCTATTAACAACACCGATCGTAATCGGTGACGAAAATTACGTATCTATCAAAGATATTAGAATTACATTTGTGAAAAATTTACGAACTCTACTCGTAGAACGGTGCTCTGGTTTTCGTGTATTAAGAAAGATAACTTCTATAGAGCTTCTTCGTAATTTTAAATTGCAAAGTTGATAGACACATTCACATGCAGAAACTTGTGACTCTTTCATATAATCTTATGAATTTGCAGCAATTGAGGGAAGTTACTCCTTCAGGTTCAGGCCTTTGAAATATATTTCCCAACATAATTTGCAATTGATTAATAATCACCGCATGGTTGAATACGCATATTGCCTTCCCAAACTGTAAAAATTATGAGATTCTACGTAGTTATTAAATTCTTCTTCTCCTTTTCGGCATCTAAGCTCGAAAATTCTTGCTCCGGCATGAGTAATTAGTTTTATTGCAATCTTGTGGCATGTCTCTGTATGCTTATAAACTTGTGTTTTTTTTTTCAAAATATTATAAAATGCTGAATCTTTATTTTGCAATGCACATATACAAATTTTATCAATAAAGTGTTTAGCTTCCAGGACTATCAAATTTATTAACTTGTATTTATCGTGTATCTAAACAATCCATTAATTCGATAGGGAAATAAATGCCACAAAGCAAACTCCTCTTCTGAACTGACAATAATAACCTTTGTCTTTCGAATAATTTTATCTTCAGCAATGCGAAGCTCTTCTTATACATATGACTGTGCAAAATCAATAGGTACCTTAACTGATGTCTGAAGAGGAATGCTATCAACTTGCAAAGGAACATCATTATCAGTATCAACATTATCCATTATATCCACTGCTTGCAATGGCTGAGCTGCACCAATAGCATTTTCTTTGTGATTCACGCCTTTCTATTTATATCTGAAGACACTCCCTTAAGCTCCACTCTTAAAGACTGCATATGAATTAGAACTATTAATATTCCAGCTGTATGCTCACGAACTACATTTTTCAAACCTTTTATCAGGTTCAATGCAATATTAGTAGGATGTCTGCTATCTTGTAAATTTCCAAATATTTCTGAATCTATCAAAATTTCACACCAAGAGATAACCACTTTCGATTTGTATTGAGTCAAGGTTATCATTGCATTTCTTAGTATACTTCTTTTAGGTTTGACTCAAGAATATGAGGCTTCCATCTTCAGAAGCGCAAGCCATGGTACAGCACTGTCTTCCTGCATTATCTGAACTTAAAAAATGTCTTCCTTGATGAAAGTTGGCTCTCACAATTTTTGAAGATAACTAGATTTCTACATATGTAGAGCTACTGTCCGCTTCATTAAGCTAATTTTCTTCTTTCTTCTAACTAGATAAAGCTGATTTAATCTAGCCTCCTTATCCCATCTGTATTATTTTCAACTATAGCCATTTCAATTTCTAGATTTATGTTATATTCCTTTGTGATGATAAGATTTTCCAACTCCACCGTAACCACGATAATATTCGAGTAAAGAGTTTATCGTGGAAGTTCTGGATGTCTCTCAGTAAATTTGAAAATGTCCTTTAAAGTTCGAGTAATTACTCATATTTAATCACTTTCAAGAAACGCTGGCTTCTAGACAGTAAGCTCTTTTCAGATCTACTGAGTACTGTGAAAACATCAGGAAATATTTTTAATTAAAAAAATCGACATTTTCTTAATATCTGAAACCCATCTAGTTAAATCCTCGTTTGTTAAAACACGGGGTTATAACTTATATCACTCCATTCATCCAGAGTTCGGCATTATTAATAAGAGGAAATGTAAAACACCATCTAGAATCAAATATCGAAGAAGAAACAATGCAAGTCACTACCTTAAACTATTTAAATCGCTTGGAAGTGATTTTATTATTTGAGGTGACTTTAATGCGAAAAATACCTATGGGGATCTAGACTTACGACGTCAAAAGGTAAAGAATTACTTCAAGCAGGGCAGACATCGAAATGTCAATTTTACTCTGGTGGTTCCCCAACATACCGGCCCAGTGACGGAACGAAGATAGCTGACCTAACAGACCCAATAGAGAGTGCACCCAGATTAACAAATTCAAAAACAATCTGGGATCTCTTTCGTGAAGTAATGGAGGAAAAAATCAATCTTCAGATACCGATAAGAAATGCTCACCAGTTGCAAAATGAAGTAGAACAACTCAATGAAACAATAAGAGTGATCTCAATGAAAGTTAGAGATTTGGTTTGAGAAAAACGAAGGACACGTAAAACCTGGCAAATAACTAGAACACCGGAGCACAAAACAATTCTTAACAACTTAGGTAGCAGTCTCAAATCTCTTCTTAAAGAAGTTACAGATGTAACAATCAACTGATACCTAGTTAGCCTAACCGACGAAACAAATTCTGAGTATTCACTGTGGAAGGCAACGAGGGGACTCAAAAGACCCAAAATGCATGTGCATTCACTTAAAAAGGAGGATGGAACCTGGGCAAGAGGTTCTAATAGAAGAATGATCTGTTTGTGAAGTATCTCGAAGATACCTTTCAACCACTACCAAGACAAACGACCAATGATATTACAGTAAACGCTCGATTTAACGGACAATTTTTTATTTTCCATTTTTCGGTTACCGATTATGATGGGAAATGGATACGTTGGATGGAAAAGGGATTCTTAAATGATTTTTGTTAGAAATTTTGGAATATGGCCACCTGGGACGGAACTCAGCCATTTTTTAACCGAGTATGATCGGATTAGGTATGCTGGATGGAAATGAGATTCTTAAAAGATTTTGGGAAGGAATTTTGAAATATGGCCACCTGGGACGCAACTCAGTCATTTCTTCACCGGTTGTGATGGGATTGGGTATACTGGATGGAAATAGGATTCTTAATTGGTTTTGGAAAGAAATTCTGGAATGTGGCCATCCCCGACAGAACTCGATCAATTTTTAACTGATTATGATCGGATTGGGTATGTTGTATGTAGAAGAAGTTCTGAAATATGGCCACTAGGGACGGAACTCGATCAATTCTTAACCGATTATGATGGGATATGGTATGCTTGATGAAAATGGGACTCTTAATTGATTTTGGCAGGAAGTTCTGGAACATGACCACTTTGGACGGAACTCAGCTATTTCTTAACCGATTATAATCGGATTGGGTATGTTGGGTGGAAATGAGATTCTTAAATGATTTTTGGAAGAAATTCTGGAATATGGCTACTTAGGACGGAACTCAGTTATTTTTTAACCGATTATGATGAGATTGGGTTTGTTGGATAAGAGTAAAATTCTTAAATGGTTTTAGGAAGAAGTTCTGGAATATGGCCACCTGGGACGGAACTCAACCATTTCTTAACCGATTATGATGGGATTGGGTTTGTTGGATGGGAATGAGATTCTTATATGATTTTGGGTAGAAGTTCTGGAATATGGCCAGCTGGGGAGGGGGGGAACTCAGCCATTTTTTAATTGATTATCATCGGATTGAGTATGTTGGATGGAAATGGAATTCTTTAATGATTTTTGGAAGAATTCTAGAATATGGCCTCCTAGGATGGAATTTAGCAATTTCTAAACCAATAATGATGGGATTGCTTATGTTCGATGGGAGTGAGATTCTTAAATGATGTTGAGAAAAAGTTCTGAAATATGGCCACCCGGGACGTAACCCAGGCATTTCTTAACCGATTATGATGGGATTGGGTATACTGGGCGTAAATGAGATTCTTAAATGATTTTGGGAATAAATTCTGCAATATGGCCACCTGGGACGGAACTCAGCCATTTATTGGCCGATTATGATCGGATTGGGTATGTTGGATGGAAATTGGATTCCTAAATGATTTTGGGATGAAATTTTGAAATATGACCACCTGGGACGGAACTCAGCCATTTCTTAATTGATTATGATGGGATTGGGTATATTGGTTGGAGATGGGATTCTTAATTGGTTTTAGGAAGAAGTTTTGGAATATGCCACCCTGTCTAAGGTGGCAGGCAAAAACTCATTTAGTTTATAACTTATTACGATGAGATTGGATTTGTTTAACGGAAATCAGATTCATTATTGATTTCTAGAAGAAGTTTTTTAATATGGCCATTTAGAACGGGGCACGGCTATTACGAAACCCTTATGTGGGTGGCAAGGTACAATTGTACCTTTTTTGTTTTTAAGTTTAAATATTTTTACTTTGGAATTTATCTACAAATATGAAACTTTTGATTAGCCTTCGTTGGTTCTTCTTTTGTCCCAGATGGCCATATTTCAGAACTTCTTCCCTAAACATATTTATGAATCTCAGTTCCATCCACAAAATCCCATCATAGTCGGTTGAGAATTGGTCGCGTTCCGTTCCAGGTAGTCTAATTCCAGAACTTCTTCCCAAAGTCAATTAAGAATCCCATTTTCATCCAGTTTAACCAATCCCAACATAATCGGCTAAGAAATGCTTGATTTTCCCAGATTAAATTCGATCGAATCGACTAAATTAAAAAAACATTAAGGACATTCGGATTTAACGGACACCCCCAATTAGTCCGTTAAATCGAGCGTTTACTGTATAATGTCAATCCACAAGCTAGATGATTTTGATTTAAGCCCAGTAACTCTCAAAAAATTAGAAAAAGAAGTAAACAGCAACATGAATGTTAAAACAGCCCCTGGATATGACTTGATTACTTGCCAAATTTTCAAGGCTCTACCAGCTAAAGAATTTAGTAAGCTATTACACATAATCAATGCAAGCTTTTGGTTAAAATATGTTCCGTGGCAATGGAAAGTAGCAGAAGTAATAATGATAGCAAAACCTGATAAACCACCTAACAATAAAAAATCATACAGGCTAAATTCATTGCTGCCAATTATGTCAAAACTGTATGAAAAATTATTACTAAAAAGACTTAAACCAATAATTGACAACCGACTACTAATTCCACCACATCAATTTGGATTCAGAGAAAAGCATTCCAGAATAGAACAGGTGCATAGAATCACCAACATTATTGAAACAAGGTTAGAACGTAAAAAAGTATGCTCCAGCAAATTTCTGGATTGGAATTCAAGCTGCATAAAGATCTTATTTATCTAATAGACATTTTCGTGTGAAATATGAGAAAAACTTAGAACCAACCCTATATTTAATATACACAAGGGATAATTTAACAGCAGATGAAGGAACCTTGTCCACCTTTGCAGATGGCATAGCAATCATGGCGATTGGAAGTAATGCCGCTGATGCAACGAGTAAACTCCAGAAGATTACCAATGCGGTTTGTAACTGGACTAAGTGCTGGAGAATTTTCATGTCAAAAGGATGCCCATCTACCGATAGAACTTAACTCAAGACCGGTGCCTTATGCAAACAAAGCTAAGTATCTTGGCATGACACTCGATGCCAAGCTCAAGTGGAAAGAGCATATCAAAAAGAAAAAAGAAGAACTTAATATTAAGTTCAGACAAATGTATTGGCTTATAGGTAGGGGCTCTGAGCTTATATACAACAAGCTGCTGCCGATATAGCAAATCCTGAAGCCGATCGTAAATGCTCCGTGGTACACAAGAAATGAAGACCTTCACAGGGACTTGCAGATGGAATATATCAAAGATGAAAAAGCATGCCGCCAAACACGAAATCACCATAAGATAGATAACCCTGTCGTTGAGAGAAGACTTCAAAGAACTGCCACTTGACCTAGTAAATATACCAAATTAAAATTAGTATTTTAAATAGGTTTAACTAATTTTGGGACTAACCAATTATTATTGGATGAAATTTAAAGATCAAAAGTCATGTTTGCTGAGTTTTTCCAATCTGTTTATAAAGTAAAAGACATTGGTAATTATCAGAAGACATCCAGAGTCAGAAGACATCCAGCGAGCGTTGGTAGGATTCGGAGAAAGATGAGGTCCTAATGGTATTCCAGCGTCATTTTTGAAAAATTCTAAAAATTTGGCAGTTCCTCTATAAGCTTTTTGTTTAATCAGTCATTAAAATTGGCAACTTTACCACAAAAGTGGAAAATAAATAGAGTGACGCCTATTTTCAAAACTAGATCTAGAAATGATGTTTCTTGCTACAGAGGTATTACATCCATATCTGCTGGTATTTATCACAATGTTAACATGGTTTTATGCCTAAAAGATCAGTATCTACAAATCTCATAGAATTTACTAGCTATTCTATTAAACAAATTCACCGACTTTGTAAAAGTTTTCGACTCCATCAGCCATTGTAAAACTTTGGAACACATTTTCAAGTTCGGATTATCGAGTCAGTTTGTAGTCTGGCTTAAATCTTATTTGAATAATCGAATCCAATTTATTGTAATAGGAGGTAATACGTCGAATAGAATACAAGTAACCTCTGGTGTAGCACAAGGCTCTCACGTTTTCCCATGGATTTTCATAATTTTCAATAATGGTATTATTGAAGTGATAAAGCATTCCAATATCCTGATGTTCGCAGATGACCCCAAAATCTACAAAGTCATCGAGCCAATTCCGCGTATCGTGACACAAAAATAATTTATTAAACAACTGGATAAGGTTGACCTACCCACCACAATGTTTAAGGAGTAACATTTGACCCCATATCTGGTGGCGGTCTGATGTAATAAATTATTAAAGATGGTATAATCAACCATTAAATTACCTATTCGTGACCTCTACCGTTGGGAGCCAATTCCGCGTATCATGACACAAAAATAATTTATTACACATCTGGATAGGGCTTAACTACTCTCGACAAGACCTCTTGCAATATTTTTCCTAAAATCTGGTAGCAGTCTGGTGTAAAAAAATTTATTAAATTTGGTTAAATTGACGTTTTTGAAATATATAATCGTTTTGGGGTGAAATTTACCCTTCGGATAGTTATAGGGGTGGTCTTGAACTAACCTATTCAATGTAATTAATTTGTAATAAATTCTGGTTCAAGAATCTTCCCGATATCATAGCTACATCAAAAGTTACAATTTTGGAGGTGCAGGTTTAATTGTAAGCTAAACCGACCACTCGTTCCTCGAAAACGGTGACTGTAATAAAATCGGGATTTGTTGTAATAAATTGTAATAAATGTGTAACAAATTATAGTACACATTTTATTGAGGCGGGCTAATTTGGTCGGTGCAGGTTAAGAGCACTCTTTTAATGTCTGTAAAAAATTGTTCGCATTTTTTTGTAAATAACGAAATTTACAAAAAAATATTAAAATACGTGAAAAGTCTGTACAATGTTTGTTTATAAGGTTAATAGACAGGTTAATTGAGACTGTTGGTTTTCGTTTGTACTAAAACGTACAGTTCTAAAATATAGATTTGGTGTATCAGATGACAACCTCGTACTGAATATCCAACGGGTAAAACTACAAACAAAATAATATTCTACATTTTCTACGAATTGTCTACATACTCTACAAGTTATCAACATTATCTATGTAAAAATCATGTACTCGTACTACACAGACCAAGAGTTGAGTGCCGTGATAATTTATTTTGGCTTTCTAAATTTAAAATTTTTTAATGAAACCGTTATTAAGAACACATGGAAATAAAGTAAAAAAATTGGCCCACCAAAATTATGAAATCGTTTAGTTTCCGTGCTGAAACCTTTTCTTTTTAAATAAAAACAAATGAAATGATATTACGTATTAAAACCATTTATTTAAAAGGGTTTTCCTCGTAATAATAATTTTTGTAAAAGCTCTTTGTTGTTCTTTTAAACTGTGATTTTCGCATTACGTTTACATTTTTTTATATTCCTCATAGATTTTCCAACTTTTCTTCATATAGTGTTAACCTAAACCAAAATTCTTTCCTTTTTTGTGTGAAATGCCGGCTCTAACATTTAACAACGCATTAAGTTTATTTTTGCATAATGTATAAGACACAACATTTCTAAATTTTTTGTAATAAGGGGCAAAATTAAGATCCCTAACAGTATACCTCTAGGTATATGCATACTTAAAATATGCATAAGACGTAAAATCTTTTTATTGCTTTTAATATGAGTATGTATCTTGTGAAATTACGTCGCTTTGAAAATTTTAACGACATTTTTTCTGGGTTAAGTGTGGTTTTAAGTTTGTTGATTATTTTTTAGGTGCAATGAACTAAACAAAGGGTGTTTGAATAATATTTGGTTTAATTCAAATCAAACTAAATTTATCATAATGAATATTTTCTGTATTCAAAATCTGAAACGGACTAACTTCGATAAATGGCAAACACATTCCATTTTCATCACTACATATTATAGTGGCATAGTATTTTTTTATACGATTTAACTTTTTATTATTGTCAAACAGCAAAACTTTTTTAATCAAAACTCGTGTCGTATTCATGGGAAAATATTTATATTAGTATTTTTTTAAGCATTTGCTAATGTCTATTGTTTTTATTATTATTACTAGTTTTTTAACAAACTAATCAAATTTTTATTAAAAAATGATTATTTAGTTTTGTTTGTCTTTACAAAACAAATAATAAAATAAACAACAATAAAAATAAAATAATGTGTATGTGCTAAATAAAATAGAGAAAGAAAGCGCAAGGAAAAGTTCTTTGTGGGAAAAACAGGAACGAAAATTGAACAAAAAGTTTCACTTGTTTTATTCTACATCGGAAGTGACGTTGTGCTCCGCGTAGAATTATTTTGAAGAATGATTTCTTGATCAATTTAGAACAAAAAATGATTCTCGAATCGATAACACTATTCAACTGTTAACCCATTCATGCACATAACTATACAAGGGGGGTCAATTTGCGTTCAACGAAATAGTGAAAAGTTTTTTTCATTAGCAATCTATGTAGTTTAAATTATTCGCACGTAATTTTATATTCTGAAAGTGGTTTAGCTTGGATTATTTCTCGGTTTATTTGACTTGTGACTGCAAAATCAAGAACGTCAGGGATTTTTCGGCGATCAGTAGACCAATGAGTTGGATGGCCACACAACGCGACATCAAAGTGATTTTCTTGAATAACATTCATTAATTGACGGCCCCTTTGAGTAGTCTATCTTGCACCCTGGAGTATGTTTGGCATTAAAGTAGCCGGGGTGGGTTTCAGAAACTAACATAAGATCAATTTGGTATTTTCCTAGGAAGTGTTCTAATTCGAGTTTGTGTTGGCTTATACCGTTTCCGTTCCAGTGGCATATCTTCAGATAATTTATCGGAGACATTTTAGATTCTGGATGAGAATGGTTTGACTTTGTGGCATTACTTGTAGCATTGACTAATATTTCTGTAGATTGGGCATCCTCGGTAGTTTGCAGTGTGGTTTCCATCGCAATAGCTGGATTCCTTTTCTGTTGAGGAGGTCTTTAGTTTTGGGTAACTTTTAGTTTGGTGTAGTTCAATGCATACAACGCACGCTCTTATCAACTTGCAACATGTCCTTCAGTGACCATATTCTTCACAGCTTAAATACTGTATTGGTCCGGTCCTTTTCTTTGTTTCTTCTACAGTTATGCGTCTGTGTATGAGGTACTTTAGTTTATATATTGGATGCTTTCTTTTCCAAAATGCTTTCGGATAGATCCAGTCCAATTTTGACCATTGGTTATGGTTGCTTCAAGCGGTTCATGATCCTATATACATTCTGTATTTTAAATCCATCTTCAAGCGCGTCCTGAATTTCGGTTGTTTCAATATGGACATCGATGCGCTTAATAAGTGTTTGAATTTTTACTTCGTGTATACATTCGTTGGCACGCTTGATTTGAGTTCTTGCACCATTCTGTGTATATTGGTTTCGTGCGAGTAGATTGGTGGTGGCATGTATTTTCGATTAGCCTGTTCTTGAATAATTGGTTTCAAATCGGGTTTTTAGCGGTAGTTTAAATTTTTCACCTATATCTCATCACCAGTTATAATACGTTTTATTTAGGTTGGATCGGAATTGACTCGTTCTAGCATGTCTTCGGCGACCCTTATGCGATTGAGTTTTTGAAGAAAATTCACGTGTTTCAAAACTAGTCAAGCGGCAACGCGTTTCATGCCCAAACAATCGTGTACAATGGTGTACGAATTGATTTGTGAGACAAAACAGTTCAGCGGCTATCTCTTCCAAACTTAAATGACGTTTTCTCCAGACCAAGGCAAATCTTCCACCACATCTCAACCACTTTTGAACGCACTTTACTACTCATATTGACCGTAAGCCAACTAACCAAAAACAAATATTTTAGGGGGGCTTTTTAAATGACCGAAATTTTACCCGATTAATCGAAATGGAACTTCATCGCAGGGTCAGATTAAAGAACGGAAGAGTTAATAATCAAACTGAATTTATCGAAAAAAATCCAATTCCAAAATGGTCATACAACGGAACAGAAAAACAATGGAAAAGCTAAAGGCGGTAGTAGCATGCTGTATTATGCAGTATGAGTTCGACGCGATAGACTGTTCCAAATGCTGTTCAAAGTCGAGGTTGAACCATTCATCGGAGGTCGATGAGGCCATTACAAATTTGGCGATTACGAAAATATCAATTCACGCATGGCACGTGAAGAAATTTTTACGTAATAATGAAAACGTGCATCTAAACGCAAACCATCATCGTAAAAGTTATAAACTTCATGAAGATAAGTCAAAGCAGTGTGGAAAAATTTTTCATGCGGACCTTTGTGAGCCAACGCAAGCGAATTCGATTGACGGTTCGAGTTATTTTTTGCTTTTGATGGGCGATTTTTCACATTTTCGTTACAAATATTAAGGCGGAGGTTGCATGCATCTAGAGATCGGACACAATGTGCGTAGTTTCCGATCAGACAACGGAACACAGTTCATCAATGCGGAATTGAAAAAGTTTTTCAATGAGATGATTTTTGAGCATCAGCAAATTAGATACGTCGTAGTAGAATAGTTGTGAATAACATGCCAATCGCAAAAATGAGAAATCTGCGCGAACAATGATTGATGCCAAGCAGATGGATTACGAATTCTGGGCGGAAAACAAAACACATTCTATTTACTCACAAACTTCAAATGTATTAGTCTCAGTTTAAGCATTATTGTTGCTACTTGCTAA